>CM046445.1:97971820-98271820 GCA_025506515.1 Flaveria trinervia
CGTTCATCTTTTTAATCAATTATGGAGATTAAATTACAGAGAAAAAATTTTTAGAGATGTATTTTAAGAATAATTAATTTTGTTAATTTTTTTAAGTTCTTTTATTTTTTAAAATGTTCATAACTATAAAAGTTAAACCATAAAAAATGAGTGTTTTATCTTTATAACGAGAACAATATTGTTATATAAAAGACAATAATTTTATTAACGTTAAGCTCATATGATTTCAAACCTATCATTGCGTCTTTAATGTAAATAATTATGTATTTTTGTTAGTTGTCGTGTTTTTTAAACATTGTTGTGTTTTTATAAAGTAATGAATTCTAAAAACATATAATGATGGAATAAATTTTTTGTGTATTTCTAATATGTAAAATACAATAATAAATTAACAACAAACTAATCTAATACATTAAAAACAATGACAAAATAACATAATGTCTTATTTTGTTTTTTTATGGTCATTGTGTTATCTTGAACACTATAAGTTTTGAAAAATACATATGTGAAATAATATCTTGTGCACTTCTAATTATAAAACATAATGATAGATAACAACAATCAAGTTTGTATGATCTATCAAAACAATGACAAAATAACATGTTGTGTTATCTTCAACACTATTGTTTTAAAAAAGACATTAATGAAAATATATCATTGTGCACTATAATTGTAAAACATAATGATAGATAACGATTTATATAATTTACAGAAACAATGACAAAAAAAATACAAAATGATGTAAAACGTAAAACATAATTATTAATATATAACAATATATGACACGATAAACTGCTATTTGATACAATGAACATATAAGACATAATAAGATGAAGTATTTGATATAATGACCCAAATGCCCCCTAATTTAAAATAATAAAAAAACACATGTCAAACCTACAATACTTATCAGACTTTTTAGATTGAACTTTTTTTTAGTGTAACTCTGTCCAAATAATAATATTTAACTTTTAATGTTCATGTAGTTATGGTGATTTTAAAAAAATAAAAAAATAAGTTATAATATAAAAATAATAAGTAAGTTTTAATATATGAAACTTGATCAATATTTTATGATTATTTATATTCAAGTCTACTTAAATAGAACTAGTGGGTGAAACCCGCATGGTGTAACAGGATTATAAATACTCTTAGAACCGTGTTTTTAACTAACTTTACTTATTGTGTTAACTCTCATTTTGTTTTTTTATTTGATTCATGTGAGATATCAAACATAACTATATTAGTATAAGGGTGAACATATTAGTAAATAACAAGTTGTTTATACAAATTTGTAAGCGTCTTAAAAATAAATTAAAATTATAATGTTGTCCAAAAAGTTGTATTGTATGATAGTATAGATATAGATAAATTAAGATAATCTTAAATAAAATAAGAATACTTTAAATGTAATTAAAAGATGATAGAGTACAAGTATTTAATTTTAAAAAGGGTATCATAGGAATAAACTTATTACAAATCTAGCGATAGTTTCTTAAAATTGATTTAAAATTATAAATCTAGCAATAGTTTTTTTTTATTATATAGTAGTATATATAATTCTAAATTTTTGTTAAAAAATATAATATGTTTTTATTTGTGGTTATATATTATTTCAACTTATACTTAAAAACGATAACCATATGACACCTTAAACGACTTTTCGTTTAAATATTGAAACTTAAATGATTGTTCGTTTGAATAAATGCAAGTATTTTTTAAGCACTAAAAACACTTGAATATATATGTGAAACAATTCCTATAAGTATTACTTATGACTTTTAATTGATCCAAATTAAATATCTAATACTCTTTATATTGAAATAATACATATAATTCCAAAATAATAAGGGTTTCTAAAAATAATTAGAGAATTGTTAAAATAAAAATGATTTTATGGTAGAAGGTTGTTACAATGATATTTTAGACATTACCATTTTTGTTTATAACCAAATGATTGTTTAGCCAATGGTGGATTTCGAGGCACAAAATGAATCGAGGAACTAATGACGTTTTCAACATTAATAGCAACTCCCACCGAAGCAATTGTAGCAGCTCAAACCCCTATTAGTTTTGCACATTCTAATATCACGAGTCAATCAAAACTGAAAACTTGGATTATGAAATTGCGAAACAAAATTTTACAATTGGATCAATGCGTCCACTTGAATGAGTATGAATAAGAATCCATATATGAAGATAGACAGGTAGATTTCTAATTTCTAATCGTAACTAAATCTTCAATTTTTGTTTTGATTTGTAGCGAATAAATTGAAGCAAAATAGCTGAATGTCTTTAGTTTACTAGAGACATCGATACATTATTTTAGCTTGGTGGAAATAAAATACTTTTCTTTAGAATCTTTTCAAATAGAAATAGAGAAAATAAAAATGATAATAAACCTAAAAAGTGCAAGGAATCATTTTAAAAATCAACCTTATAAATTAATGTTTAAGATCAAATTGTAGAAAAGAATATTGTTGAATGAATATTTTAGTAATAATCACTTTTATTATCTTTCTTCAAGTTCTTTTTATTTTAAGTGTTTATAACTTTTATATATAAACTATTTTTATAAAAAAACTACATCATAAACAAACATTATTAATCTTAAAACGAATATAATATTCTTATATAAAAAGATTATATTTTTATGGTTTTCAGTTCATATGAAATATGATCATCATTGTGTATATATTGTAGATCATGGTATAGTGATTATATATATTCTTTAATATTATTATGTTTTCCTTAAATGATGAATTCTAAAAATCATAATGGTGAAATACAACTAATTAATTTAATACATTAAAGGTAATAACAAATAACACAAAATGATATAAAACATAAGCCACAACAATAATATAACTCATTGTGTTTTTTGCTTGTTATTGTGTGTATCCTGGACGGGTGGACAAGATGAGTATTGAAAAAACACATTGATGAAATTACAACATCGTGTGCCTCTAATTATAATATATAATGACAAGATAACATGTTTACGTAATATATAAAAAATAATAATAACAATTATAAGAATGATTTAATACACAAAACAAAAGTAAAAAATGATGAAAAATATTTGACACAATTAAAATATGCTCATAATTTGCATCTTTTATTTAGTAAATACACAACATCATAGTAAACCCACTACACCAAAGTATCCGCAAACAAACATTTTTTAGTCTGCGTATACGGTTTAATGTTTGACCTGGATTGGTTTGTACAAACATTTGTGTAATATCATTTAAAATTCTAAAACCTATGCACGAAACCAACTCCTACCCCTTGTCCACCGCACCCTTGCCTCTTATCACCAAAATGCTCCACAAAACCATGAAGTTTGACCCCCCGTCCCCCCTTAAAAAACCATCATAATCGTCTGAAGCTACTAATTAGTTTTTCTACATCAATTGACTCTTAAACACAAAAATATGAAAGCTGACTTCTAAACATCAAATTAATTTCAACATTAGGTATGTCTCCTAACAATTTCAAGTTTGATCCTCACTTGAGTGCATTTTAAGGTGTGAGAGCCCACACACAATGACATCATTAAATGCCTAGGTAGTAGCATTACGCGAGCTTGTGACAAAGCTAAGTCGTTCGAACCTCACATCTAACTACCTTAAACTCTGTATAGCCTGTATTTGTCCCTTGCATCTTAAACCGAGACACCACAACACATATCGGTTAACGAGTCCAGTAAAATTCACAAATATGTAATTTGAAAAAAAAACACATAACAAGCTACTAAACACGTAAATAATTTGAAGGTCACAGGTTCAAGTCTTACTCTGAGCAAAAATGCTTAGAGTTAAGTCAAATGGTTTTCTCAGCAATGAGTTTTTTCATAATGGGATTGGGGATGCGATCCCAGCTAGAAAACGAATAAGTAAAACTGATTAAGATAACACTTATCCTTTGAAACAGGGGAGCCCGTTAAAAAAACGCTACTCAAGGGAAAAAGCAAAGGAGAACATATTGAGGGCCCACGTTTTGTTCTACGCGAAACACAGAAGAAGATTAACGCAATCAAATCGGTTAACAAGGGCTTCTTAGCTTCCCCAAATCACCGGTGCAAAGGTCCGTCGTCTCTCCGCCACGTTTGTTTCTTTCACCTATTTCGTTTCACTTTAGGGCTTTTAATTTCTGTTACATAAACCATCGATTATCGATCTATTTCTAACTGTTGATCTGTTGTAGTGGATCTCAGTAGTCACCACATCTAATCTAACACGACAATGGTTGGAGGATTGTTCAACAAGCTCGCGTCTAAATCGCTCAAAGTCGCCGGAAAATGGCAGCAGCAGCAGCTCCGACGTCTCAACATCCATGAATATCAAGTTCGACTCTTTTTCCCTTTGTTTGTTAGCCTTAAGCCTCTGATATTGATCTGTTAGTATATTTGTAAAATTATTGAATAGATGATGAATGAAATGATGGCATACAGATGTGTAGGATTTGACCTTTGTGTTGCTGAAATTAGGTATTGTGTGTAGGAATGAGATTTAGACATATGGCAGATATGATTCAGTTGTGTTGTTGTAGCATTTTTGAGATGACTAAGAGGTTTGTGATTTTGAATTTGATGTGTTCATATTGATTGTTGTTTCTATAAACTATATATACGCTAATAGCTAACACTCTCATTGAATTTTTGGTACATGTGTAATGCAATAACTATAGTTCATTCAATTGAAATCTGTCATGATTTGGACAGTTGTGAGTTACTGAATGATCATGGCTATGTCTTTAATTTGGCTTGTTAATGTTCTTCTGAACACACCAGTGTCTACATTGCATCTGTCACTTAAGATGGAGGGTAAAGCTGTGGTGTTTTGTTCACATAGGGACACCTCTTTTCATCTGTAATTGGTTACTGACGAGTGGTTATAATACCAGGGGGCCGAATTAATGAGCAAGTTTGGTATTAATGTTCCAAAAGGTGTTGCTGTTTCTTCTGTTGAAGAAGTTCGGAAAACTATACAAACAACATTCCCAATGAGAAGGAGGTAAAATGTCATATATAAAATTTCCGCTCCACTCTTTTTTTGACGTTTAAACAGCATTCATCAGGAATAAAACACTAAAACGAAGACTGAGGCTTGTTATTTGTAAATAGCAAGAAGTAAAATGATACACCTTACACTCTATGGTTGATCTTTAAATTATTTTGTTATATTTTTTGGTGCTTCTTCTTTCATTATTGTTAGCAATTCCAACTTGACACAAAGCCAAAATTTGGAAGCTGAGATCTTTGTTTCTTGTCTTCCAGTGGTTATTTTAGTAAATAATAAGTTTAAGTTGAAAACTTGAAATTATAAGCAAGTGGCACTGATTTCTTTGGTTCAGTTGGTGGTGAAGAGCCAAATCCTTGCTGGTGGAAGGGGCCTTGGGAAGTTCACAAGTGGTCTTCAAGGTGGTGTTCACATTGTCAAGGCTGAACAGGCTGAAGAGATTGCTGGTATGAAGTTTTATTGTTTATATTCATTTTGAATTTGATCTATTCAACTATTTATGCAATTAGTACATGATATGTGCAGGCTCATCTTTGTAGACATGTTAATCTTTTGAGGATTGATAATGTTTTTAGGTCATTGATCTTATTTTGATGTTTTTGTAGGGAAGATGCTTGGACAAACTCTTGTCACTAAGCAAACTGGCCCACAAGGAAAAGTTGTCAGCAAGGTTAACATGGCTTATATTCTTGTCAATATGATGTTAATATGTTATGACAATTGGCTGCTTTTGTGTGCTTTAATTAAATGTTACCGAGGAGTTGAAACTTGCAATCTAGACATAAGAGTGAGTGTGTATCTTCATTTATGCAGGTTTACTTGTGTGAAAAGGTGTCACTTGTGAATGAGATGTACTTTGCAATCACTCTTGATCGTACAACTGCTGGTCCTGTAAGCCTTTTATTTATTGGCTACTATTACTACTGCTATTATTATTAATGTTCCCACCACCACCACCATCATCATCATCATCATCATCAGTATTGAGAAGTTGTTAGTTTTACTGTTTATTCATGAAACAAGTATATTGTTGTCATCAATGAACGTCCTTATTGAATTTCTTGCTCTCCAGCTTATAATTGCCTGCCGAGAGGGAGGAACCAGCATTGAAGACCTTGCAGAGAAGTTCCCTGACATGATTATAAAAGTAATCCTTTATTCCAAATCTTGATACTACTTAAAGTAGAGGTGTTTGTTTTGACCCAATTACTTATGTGGGTTGATTCATTCATTTGGGCTATTGTTTATGTTTCATCTCTAATTGGACAAAAAGGTAATCAGAATACGATTAGCTTAGAAGGAAATGGGTCAGTTTGATGGCTGAAAGTCGCTCAAAGTATTTTTTTATTGCATAAACCTCTTAAATCGTTCTATTCAAAGTTATTATTGACATAATATTATATTTGTATTATATTTGACAAACTCATTGTCTATAAAGAATACATTTTTTTAAACAAAAGTGCATTGTGTCAACCTGAATTTACACTACAAAATTACATGTTTTGGCCCCGTCATACAAGCAGCCCCTCCATTTTGTCACGTTTACTTGAAGGGTTATATGTTCCCATCATGCAGAATTATCCATACATTTTATTTTTACAGGTGCCTATTGATGTTTTCAAAGGAATTACAGATGAAGATGCTGCTAAGGTTGTAGAGGGTCTTGCTCCTAAAGTAGCTGACAAACAAGCTTCTATAGAACAAGTAAAGAAGTTGTATAATCTTTTCCGTGAATCTGATTGCACACAATTGGAGGTCAGTAATACATCAACTCAAAAAAATTACTTTTTCTTTATAAAGTTTTTTCGCATCCCATGTTTTGTTGCTAATTTTCAAGTACCCTCCTTCAGATCAATCCCATTGCAGAGACTTCTGATAACAAATTAATTGCTGCTGATGCGAAGCTAAATTTTGATGATAATGCGGCTTACCGTCAGAAAGAAATATTTTCTCTTCGTGATCCAACGCAGGAGGATCCTCGTGAGGTATAACTGAAGGGGCAAAATGGTCAGGTTGGGTATCTGTCATCTAAACAGGCTGTTTTTTCAGTTTGTAACTAGTCAAAACAAGAAAGTGTTAAATGCTTTTACAGGATGCTTTACAAAATGTAGATTGTTATTATAATAAAAAGTCTTTAAATTATATATTTTGCTTCCATAAAATTCAAAGGCTAAAGAAATTGAAGTTTAGCGTCTGCAGGTCAACACAACTCGATTCTATCATTTTGACCCATAAATTCTTCAAACATTTTTTTAGTTATAGCCCATTTTGATATGTTTCGCTCAAACAAGCCCAAAAGATTGACAAAGAACTATAGTTGACACTTGATAATTGCAAATACTATCACATGATCATCTGATAATTATAATTGTTTTTGACAGGTGGCAGCTGCAAAAGCAGATTTAAATTACATTGGTTTGGATGGGGAAATCGGATGCATGGTGAATGGTGCAGGGTTGGCAATGGCTACCATGGATATCATAAAACTACATGGTGGAACTCCCGCCAATTTTTGGATGTTGGTGGGAATGCTTCTGAAGGACAGGTGAGTATATCTGTATATGTAATTTCAAGATTAATAATTTTGTTAAGTAATAGATCCTGATTAATTTATAAATACTTCAAAAAATAAATTAAAACAGGTTGTGGAAGCTTTCAAGATCTTGACTGCAGATGAAAAAGTCAAAGCAATTTTGGTCAATATTTTTGGTGGGATTATGAAATGTGATGTCATTGCTAGTGGAATTGTTAATGCTGCTAAACATGTAAGTCCATTAGCATCCACTTTCATTTTGATAATATCCTTTTGAATATATATATAAACAGTAAAACTGTTTTCACTTTAATTTGATAAGTTCAACTTCAATAACATCAATACTAGTCTAGTCTTAACATCAAATTCCAATTTAACTTTGTTCCCAGGTTTCACTTAAAGTACCTGTGGTCGTACGTCTTGAAGGTACAAACGTCGACCAAGGAAAGAGGATTCTCAAGGTAAAATCGATCATTGTCATCTCAAATTGACTAAAAACAGGCTGGTCGGTTAATGGGTCATATGGGAATTGGTCGAAAAGGGAATCTTTAAGTGTGTTAAAACGGGCCGGGCCTGATTGACGTGTCTACGAACTGATAAATAAAACAATGTTTATGTTTTTTTTGACAACACAGGAGAGTGGGATGACATTGATTACAGCAGAAGATCTTGATGATGCAGCTGAGAAAGCAGTTAAAGCACTCAAATCAACATAAACTGTATTTCTCTAATCACAATTATTTTCTTCTCATTTTTGGGAATAAGTATAAAAGCAATAGCAGTAAGAAACTGCTTGATCTAGACAATTATATTTACTAATTTCAATGTTTGCTCGTTGCTGAGTTTTTCAAAACATTCTGTTGTTTTTCTTCCTTTTTTTTTAATGGTAACGGGATCATAGTCAAAAAATATTTTAACTTATTTATGTGCAAATTAATATTAACCTTGCATACGAGATATATGTTATTAAGATATAAATTATATCTATCAGGTATTGGATTAGTAAAATTTGTTGATATTAACATATGGATACAATGAACAATATGTTCCTTAAGTGAATGAAGCTCTTAAATTCAACCAAAGAAATTAAAATTTCACGCTTTAGCACCGTTTGCGTCGCCTTCGTACGCAAAGCAAACTGCTGCCCCTCCCGAGTGCTGCCATAGACATTGATGCCACAGTATTCTAATGTCAAAGATTCATCGATTGTGGCTTTTCGAAACTAGTGGTTTTTAAAAGATTCCAACTAATCAAACATCCCCACTAGTTTTCTTTGGTACTGATTGGTTGATTTTTGTCGTTATAATCCGGCCCAAGTGTGGATGGAATATAAGGACCTTCAGTGATGGATACCTATAAGTCAGAATCAGTATAGTTTACATGATTCTTAAATTTGATTTTCCATGACTTGAAGTCTGCTTTTGTTTTCAACTTCGGTGGTTGGTAAGATGATCCACAGAAGTTGCTTATGATGTTAATTGATGAGAAAGATTAACAAGGTCTGCTATTCAATTGATTTGAATATAGATACAAGTTAATCCAAATCTACGAAATTAAGAACTGACAAATTAAAATCAATTAAACACAACTGACACTGATAGATCAATCGATCTAGATCAATGAGCACTTGGCTCTGATACCATATGTGAATCCAAGGATCGTGAACAAGAATTATCAATGTCGGTCGATTGACAAGTCAACGTTTGCGGAGACAATGTTGATTTGGTTTAATTGTTTTGCAATAACTTTAAATATCAATAAATGTTCAAGAACACATGTAACAAAACACAATTAATGATTAATATGTATTTAATTAAAACATGTTAATAATTACAAATATAATGAATGAATGATATCAAAGTATGTTATGATGTGATGGCTGCTAGGGTTTAATTGAGAGACTTTGAAGTGATTGTTATAATGCTATTGCTGTTGTCGCTTAATCAATCGTCTAAAACAACCTACTTGAATCGAAACCTAGGATCCATATATATAGACAATGATGTTTTGTTATAAGAACCGCCAAATCTCTTGGGATTTGATTTGTGTCAGTTAAGGAATCATCGGATTTCTTGGGATTCGCATAACTGCCTTGTTGACTTGTTGACTTGTAACACTTGCATTATACAAGTGTTTGGACTCCGTAGGAATAGTGTCTTCCGTAGGAATTTGTTCTTCCGCAGAAGAATTGTTATTCCGCAAAAGTCTTGTTCTTCCGAAGCAATCTTGTTCTTCCGAAACAAACTTGTTCTTCACTTCTGGTTGTTCATACGCAAAGGATCTTCGGATGAATAGTTACTTGTAAGAAATATATCTACGGAAGAACAAAATGTTCATCCGTAGATGTTTCTTACACTTGGTCAGTTTCATAAGTTGACCGAGTATAATGTTTGTACCTGCAACCATACATAAATCAACACACAAAAAATGGGTTAACCTATATATTTAATGCATACACAATAATAAATTACAAATATTCATTACAGATATTAATTCAAGTACTAAGCCTATAGATAATGAACTAGATCTACTGAACCTAGACCTAACAGTATGCATTCCGCAAACTTATGCTTTCTGAAAGCACTTCCTCGAACATATTTTACCGACTCCCGAACCTTCTCGATGGCTCCTTCAATTACTTTCAACCCGCCTTGAACAATAAGATTTAATACATGTGCAGAACAACACACATGAGTAAAATCTCCATCACACACTAATGTGTTATTTAGACGCAAATGACTTTTTAGATATTCTATTAAAACATCATTATACTTGGCATTATCTAGTGTGATAGTAAAAATCTTTTTCTCAATGCCCCAATCTGCTAAAAAATTGATCAAGTACTTTGATAAGATGGAACCACTATATGGAGGCGGTATAAGTCGAAAGTTCAACACTTTTTTCCTCAAAACCCAATTCTCGTCGACATAGTGAGCCGTCAGTGCCATAAATCCATCTGTTGTGATAGAACTCCATAAATCAAAAGTTAGACATATTCTACTTGTTACCTTTTGTAACTCATCTTTGAAAATCGCTTTCTCTCTATCATAAATTTTTAAGACATCTGACTTTGTAGTGTTTCTTGTTATGGGATTCGTATCGCGGTGTAAAAACTTATGCAAATCTCTTGTTGCCTCGTGTTCAACGTAATTGAACGGGTAGTTATGTTTGATGATTGAATATGCTAGTTTCTCTCTATATAGCGCTTGATCTAGAGGGGCATGTTTTTTTGCTTGACCAGGTTCATCAAGATCAAAACACTTCGAAATATGTCGTTTCATGTTAGATGTCCCTGATTTTGGATTGGCACTGTACACTTTTTCACATCCAGTACAAATTGCTTTTTTATCCCCATCAGCTCCAACGGTAGTTTTTCAAAATAATCCCAATCTATAGAATGGTTCTTACTCGAACTAAGGGAACTTACTTCATCATCAAAATCAGTGTCATTTGACATATTTGATGTCTTCTACAAATAAATAAACCATAACATTAAAATAGTTATATGTATTACAAAAGTTCAATGTATCTAAAACAAGAATGACAGTATTAAAATTCAATACTTTCAATAGTTGTAACTAGTTGCAAGTTAACTAGTAGTTTTTACTAATTCTATGCCCACGTTAACCCTTAAATACCAGAGATGACAAAATGTGTATTGATAACAATTATTTGATCATTTAACTATTTAATCATGTTTTTAAGCTTACAAGGTTTAAGGCTTAAATAATTAAAATCAATGTTATTTTACATATTCCTACATCCCCACAACTAAAATCCAACAATTAATCTCTTCCGTAGTTCCAAATAACAACCAACAAAATCAAATACATTGAACATCCAATAGATTAACATTGATTTTTATAATGAAAACCAAAATAAATTGTTAAAAACCATCCAACTTTGTCAAGAAAACAAACTAATATTACTAAACAGATGGTAAACTATACGATACAGACTAATATTACCAAACTGAATCAAAAATTCAAAATAAAATAGGCTAATAATTAACTATTGGTGCAAGAATTAAAATGACCCATTAATATGCATTTATGAAAATAGGCTAATAATTAATTGTTTGTGCAAGAATTAGAATGACCTATTAATATGCAGTTATGATGAACGACGATACAAAATCAAAGGAAACAACAATTGATATAACTCATTAATGTGCAGCTAACAGAGCAATAAAAAACCAACTAAATACACAATACGGACCCCCATTTCATAAATTCAACAATGAATTTTTTTTGCAGAAATGTAAAGCGATTGGTCTTCAAAATTAAGAGGTGGGTTTGAAATAAAATTACCAATATATTGTCTCTGATTTGGGAGATATGCGGATTTGGGGAAATCACGTGTTTCTTCTTCGTCTATGATCTTTTTAGGGTTTCGATTCCAATGAAGAAACTTTTGAAATCGCCACTGCCTTCGTAGTTGGGGAAATCACGTTTTTCTTCTGTGTCTATGATCTTCTTAGGGTTACGATTCCAATGAAGAAACTTTTGAAATCGCCACCGCCTTCGTAGTTGGGGAAATCACATGTTTCTTCTTCGAAAGTCTAAGAACTGAGAAGGGATGTGGAAGAACTCAGTGGCAACAGGCAACGAATTTGACTGAGAACTGAGAAGAAATTCGACTTAGAGGGATGTTCGTTAGTTTCTGCTTCGATTTGAAGGGATTTGACTGATAACCCAGTGACCCATTTTCTTTATTTCGCCCATCCTGACCTGCGGTTTATAAGTATTAGAATTTTATAGCCCATTCCAACCCATGAACATTTTTTTAGGCCCAGGGACTCACCCATTTATCTTTTATAAATACCCATAATGACCCGTAATGAAATATATGGGCTTGTTTTGCCGGGTTGAAATATAATGAACTTCAATCAAAAAGTTCTAATCTTAACTTTATGTGATTTTTTGGTTCAAGGAAAAGAGGAATTGGAAATTCTTAACTTTATGTGGTTTTTTGGTTGAGGCAAAGTTTGTGAATTTTTTAGAGATTTATATTTTATAGTACAAAGTTTGGATGAGTTGTTACATTATATTATATTACATAACATCACATTATATTTTATCATAATATTAAGTTAGAGTTGGTAGGACTTTATATCCTTTTTGTACAAAATTCATTTTTGAGATGGGCTAAATGTACATTCTCACTAAACTTACTAAGTTAAAAGTTAAAGGAATAAAATGAGTGGTTTATTAGGGAATAAAAATAGGAATGAGATCAGTACCAAAGAAGTATCTTACCGAAAATAAGTGAAGTGTAACTTAATTTTATCTTTATACAGCACTGGTGTCTTTAGTTTTAGTAAACTTTGCAATAAGTGAAGTGTAACTTAATTTTATCTTTATACGGTTTGAGTACACTTTGCAATTCTTTGGTAAGTGGTGATTTAGAAGTAACTAATAATGTATTTGTAAAGTAAAAAATATCTGCTAGACTGTAAAAAAATTGTTTTGCTAGGATTATTACTCATTGGTGCTATTTAATTAGATTATCTGTTAATAAAAGCTTTTATATCCACTTAACTCATCTTCATACTACACCAATAAGTTATAAAACTAATAAAAAGTTAACATGAAAATTATTTATTTGGAGGAATAAACAGTGTTTTCCCTTTTTCAGATATCTCCACTTGTATGCTCAGAACACACTTTTTCAACAATTTCTTGGAGGATTGCAAAGCATACTCAATATATATGACGGGGAACACACTATATGCTTTTCTAAGGAAAACTAATTTATCATTTTACATCAAAGAAAACAAAACAAATTGGTAATGATTTTACTGTAAGTTTTTTAATAAAACTAAAATATTATATATGAATAGAGCAAAGGGTTATAAAAAGTTTCTTAAAATCCAAATAAACTGAAATATTTTATGTTGGAGTAAAAGTAAGATATTCATATTTATAGGCTACAACCAATGAGATGCTTGTAGGGTTGTCCATATTAGTGTAACACCTTCTTGACTGAATGGAATGTCTGAAATCCCTAACAACAGTCACAACCATTTATTGCTACCTCTATTCATGGACACAATATCAAACTCAAATAAGTAAATGTGAGTTGCTACTTTCCACTGGTACTCTTCTGCATTGGTTGGAGTATTTTTGGCTTGTGATTTTTAGTCATGTCTTTTTTAGGTATTTATCATCCCATAAAATATGGAACCCGATAGGGATATCTTGCAAGCGTTAGCAGCGAGGGTGACCGGAGAAGGACATCAGAACAAGCGTATCGAAAAGTTTACTATAGCTTGAAAATGTAATAGTTATAAAGAAAGTTACTTGTAAGAATGGTTCATGAAGTATTCATGCTAACACTTTTTTTAGAAAAAAATACAAAGTGATCCGTGTGATTTTATTAAATTACACGTTTGGTTCCTAAACTTTGAAAATTGTAAAGTTAGTCTAAGTTTTTGTGTAGTTATGCAAATTTGATCCTCAAATTTTAAATACAAAGTCAATCCAAATTTGCCGGTGGATGTTACACTTTTAATCCCTAAAATTAAATTTAACATGTTAGTTAACTAGTGAAAACATGGCGTTAGGCGGGATTGAACCCACGTTAGCTTTGCGACTTCTATGCCTTAACCAATTAGGCTGCATGCTTCCATGTGAATCATACCGGCCTAAATTATTTATATATTTTAAAATGTGATAATTGCTTGACAACTGTTAGCTACTACAGCTACCAGTTGTAATAGACTTATCACTAGAATAAAAGACATGACTTTTCACTAGACTACAAATATAAGTTTTTTATAAGCGAAAATACTTAAAAATATATTTTTTTTCCTTCAAATGCCCTCTAAAGAGTTATTATTTTAAATATCCAAACCACACAAGATGTCAATGCCTCTATAAGTAGGTGTGGACACCATTACAACGAACCAACTAAAATTGGAAACATGTCCAAACAAGCAGGTACAAATGCGTCTACTTAAGACATGTACATACGCCTACGCCTTGTTTGATAGGAACATTTTAAAAAATATAAAGTAAATTATAAATTGTGTTATTTATTAATATATGAAATTACATAATATGTCATTTAGTTTTAATAATTACATCCAATATCCTTTATACTAACTATTATCTAAATGTGTAGTTATCTCAGTTATGAGCCCCTCACATAAGGATATTTTTATCCTTTTTTACGTCTAATATATTACAAAATTTATAAAAGATTAAGAATTTTAAATGAAAAAAGAAAATTAAAAAATATTGGACAGTTAGGTAAGTCGGTAAAACCAATTACTCTTGATGTGTGTTCATTCGACTAATCGTCAAAACTTTTAATGACAAAAACATCCAATAAAATTTTCTGAACTAAAAAATCTAAGTTACAAATCATTTAGAAGGTATGGAAATCAACAATAAACACATGTAAATATTTTGTAAACTACTCACACCAACAAATAATAAAAAATCAATAAGAAACACAAACTTGAAGATTACTTGTGATTATTTGAATTACTTATATAATTGCAAAAGTAAGAAAATAAACTATAAGTCGTTTGTTAATCTCATAACAACATAAGCCATAAATTAAAGAGCAACTAAATATAAAAAGTGATTTACGGATTTTAATTTTATCGTCGTTGTTTGTTCGAGTTCAAAAGGTCTTAATAGTGTGTGAGATGTAGTAGGTGGTGAAGATGATTGATATTGGACTATAAAGTAGAGGAGAGTGATTGATTTAATGGTATTGAACGTAAGAGGAGCGCGAGTTCACTGACATCCAACGATCCGATATCTTTTAATATATTAGATGTGAAAAGAAAATGAGTAAAAATGCAACTCATATGAGAAATACATACTAAAAAGAACACTATATGTAATTATTAAAATTAAAAATACCGTATGTAAATAAAAATAAATTATAGATTTAAATTTCACTGTAATCAAACAAGCTGAGAATAAAATCACATAATTTTCTCTAACAATTGATTTCATTCTAAGGGTAGTGCAGCCCCATTCAAAAACTGATAATATTTTTCTCCAAACGAAATCGTATATTTACGATTAAAAAAAAGTAAGTATTGGTGGCGGGGCACAGAGCATTATTATTATTATTATTATAATTATTATAATAATTATTATAATAATAATATTAGGTTAATGAAAGGTTGTTTTCAATAGTACTGTACCTCGTAGCCTCTTAATTACCTCAATAACCCAGTCGGCGCCGTCGACGGGCCTGTCTCTAAGCTTTCGTGTCCCATTGTCCCCTCGCCGCCGGCACCCTATATTTTTCACCATATATCCCTATTTTACCCTTACTTATTACCCAAATCAAAATAGATACTCCTAATGTTAAAAATATACGAGATTTTCCCCCTTATTAACTTTATTTTCAGAAAAATCCTATTTTTAAAAAAATTTCTTCCTTTTTTGTTTTCAACTTTATCACCTCTTTCATCTTTCTACTTTTGTGACTAATAACACTAGTTTGGGTATTCTAAGAAACTTAAATATTATAAGTAAAAACTGGATGGATGGGTGCACTAGTAATTGATGTTTTCATCTCAACCAAATATCGTAATTTCAGTTTTGAGTTATTTAAATTATTAAGGTAGTGTCTTTAATATAATTTAGAAGTGTTAAGAGATGACTGTCTGAGTTGTGAAATTACAAAATTAAAATCTTTTTTAAAATATTTAATTACGGTTAATTACATTACTAATGGATCACTGTTTTATCAAATTGTATTTATTATTTAAATACGAAATTTAATGGATAATTCTACCACCATCATGTTTAAAGCCGTTGGATGTTGTCCCAACACAGTGGGGGCTAATTTGGTCATTTCCATCAAAATTCAGTTGTGATTTATTCAGATACAAAATCTCTGCCACCACCTTTGTACGGTGATCTTCTGCTCATCATAATACAAAAAGACAAATATACCCCTATCTCTAACACACTCTATACATACAGCGTGTGTATATATATATAGATATGCATGTTCCATAAATAAATAACAATCCCCATTTCACTCTTCTCCAAAACCCTCATCTTCAATGGCAATTTCACCTTCATCATCATATGCATTCACCATCTTCATAATACCATTGTTGATGACTCAACTCGCTCTCACCAACTCACAACCGAGTCTCAACTCAGTCGAACAAAACTCGGTCTACAACCTCCTCGACTCACTCAACTCCGACATCCCATGGCGGACCCTCTTCCCCGACGACCTCTGCTCCTCCGCCCCTCACGGCGTCGTCTGCGGCTACGCCACCGCCCCCTCCGCCACCCACGACGGAACCCTAGCCATCCTCGAACTCAGCTTCGGATCCGTCTCCGACCACAACCCGAACCCGCCCTGCAACCCGAATTCCACCATACCCGACCCATCAATCTTCCAATCTTTCCCTCACCTCCGCAAACTCTTCTTCTACAACTGCTTCACCCACCGACCCGTTTCGCTTCAAACCTTTTCCCAACTCGGGTCGGGTCTAGAAGAGCTCGTGTTCATCGAAAACCCGAGTCTCTTCGGGTCGGTACCGGAGTCTTTCACCAACATTACAACCTTACGGAGGCTGGTGATCACCGGGAGTAACGTCTCCGGCGAAATCTCTGGTGGGTTTGGTTTGTTGACGAATCTTGAAGAGGTTACACTCTCCCGGAGTAGACTCGCCGGAACCCTACCGGAAAATGTTTCTAACCTCAAGAAACTCAAGATTCTTGATCTTGGTCGGAATCTTTTTGAAGGGAATATTCCGGCGGGTGTAGGGGAGTTGCAGAGTTTGATGAAGCTTGATTTGAGTAATAACATGTTCTCCGGCGAGATTCCGGCGAGTATGAAGGGATTAAAGTGTTTAGAGCTTTTGGATTTGAGTTATAATAAGTTTTCAAATTGTGGTGTGCCTTTGTTCTTTGCAGAGATGAGTGCATTGAAGGTGATGGAGTTGAGTGGGAATGAATTGGGAGGGGTGATTCCTGACGTTTGGGGGAAGTTGAGGGGTGTGAATGGGATTGGGTTGTCAGGGGTGGGGTTAGTTGGTAACATTCCATCTTCTATGGGGGTGTTTTTGGAAAATTTGACATATTTAGCACTTGATAACAATAAGTTAACAGGAAGTGTGCCATTGGAGTTTGAAAGGTTGAAGATGTTGAGTGATTTGAATTTGAAGAACAACAATTTGAGTGGGAGATTACCATTTTCTGCTTCATTTGTTTCAAGATTTGGGAGGAAGCTTGGGGTGCAAGGAAACTCTGAATTGTGTGTGGATGAAAGGGTATTTGGGTCATTTCATAAGGTTAAAAGGGATTTGGGTGACTTGAAGGTGTGTAGTAGGGTTGAAATTACCAAATTTGCCCTTCCTAATGTTAGTGGCTCAAGTTTAATTGGTCATCAAGTTTCATCTTTCCTAGTAGTGTTTGTTTGGTTTGTGTTTATGTAGGTGAAGGGTTTGGTAGTACTCAAGGGCAAATATGTAATTAGGTTCTTACAAATGTATACACTTCGTATATTAAAATGAAATTAAATCAACACTTTTCCTCCTAAGGTCAAAATGGCATCTGCTTTGTGTCAAGTATCAACACAAGAACATGTTATTGGGCTTTGCGTTGAATTGGTCGGGTACCTTACGACAAGTCCCGAGACCGTTGATTCAATAATATGATAACCGATAACCTATGTTTTAATATGAAACAGGATCGGGTGTCAAGTATTAATAGGTACGGGTATTGATATAATTTGGGATTTCTGATTTTATGCTTACTCCTAGACCCAAGAACGAAGTAGAGCGATACACGAAAAAAAATAATAAAATAACTAAGATGTTGACAAATGAATAATGTGAGATGTGAAATAAAAAAACCATGATATAAAAAGTTTCGTATATTAAATAAATTAAATATTAAATAGTTATTAATAAAAAAATAATGAATTATAAAATAATTTTTTAATGTAAGATATGATTGACATAATATAGAAAACTATATTATTAATCATTTTTAATAATTTTTTATTATAACTTTAAAATTTGATTTATTTTGTTTAAAAGAATTTTATTTTTTAAAAGCCTCGGGTTTTTATATATATTATGTTTTTTGAAAGTTTGATATTTTTTTTGAATTTTTTTTACATTTTATAAAAAGTTATTTCCTTACAAATTCATTTGGAGAAAGTTATTTTTTTTAATTTAATAAAAACCTATTTTTAATATGAAAATTATTAAATAATATCATTTATAATTAATGTGATATTTATTAGGAGAGAGAAGCAGAAAAATAAAAAGTAGGTGTTTTAAAATTTTGACAAGTGACACACAAAAATCTTCTTTTATTAGTATTGATAGATGATAGATGTAAAAACATTCTTTTTCGCATGACAATCATATGAATTTTTAGTAAGTGAACATAAATTAAAGAGATGTATAACGTTTTTAGAACCAGATCAAACTACGAATCGATTATTTAACTTTTTAGATTTGATTTAAAACCACATAACATTATAATTATAGGGTAGTGTTATTTTGAAAACCATCTTTTTGTGAGAACTTTAATAATCAATATAAGTCACTCATTTTTTATCACATGTCATTTTCTCCCACTTTTTTAAAACGTTCATAATTTTTTTTCACGACATCATTTTTCCAAAAATATTTCATCATAGAATTAAGTATTTTTTATATTTTTAACGCCTATCATATTGATATACTTTTTAAAAAAACCGTATATCTGTTGTTTACATATGTGTTAATCTAGTTATACACTTGTGTAATACTGGATTTACACATGTGTAAAATAAACTTCGTAAAAGAACGATAATTTTTTTTATCTTTTTATAATTTTTTATGAAAAAGGGAAACAATTGGAACATTTTGTGTTTTATTTTATATTTTTCATTGTATGATTTTTTTATTATGTGTTTGTTAATTACCATTTTGTCATTTAAAACAACTGACTGAGATTGTTTCATACAGTTCTCACAAAATAAAGGAATTCTCATTTAATCCCTCTCCTATATATATACACACACACATACACACACAACACACACACACACACACACACACATATATATATATATATATAATATATAGGGGAGGGATCAAATGAGATTTAGTTTTTCTTGTGAGAACTCTTGGAACCAATCTCAACCACTGGTTCTCAATGGTACAATTGTAATTAACAAAAATATATTTAAAAATTTTATAAATAAAAAAATAAAAACACAAAAGTGTTCTCCATCTTTCTCTCTTTCATAAAAAAACATAAAAAATTTATAAAAAATAAAAAATTCCCGTTTTTTAACGAAATTCGTTTTACACATGTGTATACCTAGATTTACATATATGTAAACAACGGATGTATGATTTTTCTTAAAAAATTATATCATATGGTAGGCGTTGGAAAGATAAAAAATACTGAATTTTATGGTGAATATTTTTTGAAAAAATGATGTCGTAAAAAAAAGTTACGAACGTTTTAAAAAAAAATGGGAAATGGCATATGTTTTGCATGCGATAAAAATGAGTGGCTGAGATTGGTTCCTAGAGTTCTCACAAAAAATGTGGTTCTCATTTGAACCCTCCCCTACATACATATATATATACATATCATACATATACATATACATATACATAATATACATATACATATACATATACATATACATATACATATACATATACATATACATAACATATACATAACATATACATAACATATACATATACATAACATATACATATACATATACATATACATATACATATACATATACATATACATATACATATAAATACATATACATATACATATACATATACATATACATATACATATACATATACATATACATATACATATACATATACATATACATATACATATACATATACATATACATATACATATACATATACATATACATATACATATACATATACATATACATATACATATACATATACATATACATATACATATACATATACATATACATATACATATACATATTACATATACATATACATATACATATACATATACATATACATATACATACATATACATATACATATACATATACATATACATATACATACATATACATATACATATACATATACATATACATATACATATACATATACATATACATATACATATACATATACATATACATATACATATACATATACATATACATATACATATACATATACATATACATATACATATACATATACATATACATATACATATACATATACATATACATATACACATATACATATACATATACATATACATATACATATACATATACATATACATATACATATACTATACATATACATACATATACATATACATATACATATACATATACATATACATTATACATATACATATACATATACATATACATATACATATACTATACATATACATATACATATACATAATACATTACATATACATATACATATACATATACATATACATATACATATACATATACATATACATATACATATACATATACATATACATATACATATACATATCATATACATATACATATACATATACATATACATATACATATACATATACATATATATACATACTATACATATACATATAATATACATATACATATACATATACATATACATATACATATACATATACATATACATATACATATACATATACATATACATATACATATACCATAACATATACATATACATATACATATACATATACATATACATTACATATACATATACATATACATATACATATACATATACATATACATATACATATACATATACATATACATATACATATACAATATATATATATACATATATATATATATACACACATATATATATATACATACATATACATATATATATATATATGTATATATATGTATAGGGGAGAGATCAAATGGGAACTAGCTTTTTTGTGATAACTCTAAAAATCAATATCAACCACTAGTTCTCAATGGTAAAATTGTAATTAACAAAAACATATTTAAAAAATTACAAATCAAAAAATAACATAAAAATAAACAAAATAAAAACACAAAAATATTCCCCAACTTTCCTCTTTCATAAAAAAATATAACAAAAATTTATAAAATAAAAAAAAATCCCGTTTTTTTAATAATGAAATCATTTTACACATGTGTAATATCGGATTTACATGTGTAAATCCAGTACTACACATGTGTAAATCCAGTACTACACATGTGTATAACTAGATTTACACATATGTAAACAACGGATGTACGATTTTTTGAAAATTATATCAATATGGTAGGCGTTGGAAAGATAAAAAATACTGAATTTTATGGTGAATTTTTTTTAAAAAAGTGATGTCGTGAAGAAAAAGTTACGAACGTTTTAAAAAGGGGGAAATGGCATGTGATTTGCATGTGATTAAAAAATGAGTGGTTGAGATTGGTTTCTACAGTTCTCACAAAAAAAAGGTGGTTCTCATTTGAACCCTACCGTATATGTATATATATGTATATATATGTGTGTATATATATGTATATATGTATATATATATATATATGTGTGGTGTGGATATATATGTATATATATATGTGTGTATATATATATATATAATATTACATAGCGAGACATTATCATTACAAAACTACTTTTTGTTTTCAAAAATATAAAAAAATAATTGATTTTACAAAAATGTAAATTAAATCTACTAATACTTAAATTGTTTTACACACACCCATGCACGCGCACACACACATACATATACGTGTACGTGTACGTGTACGTGTACGTGTACGTGTACGTGTACGTGTACGTGTACGTGTACGTGTACGTGTACGTGTACGTGTACGTGTACGTGTATGTGTACGTGTATATATATGTGTGTGTGTGTATATAGATATGTATATATATGTGTGTATATATATATGTGTATACATATACATATACATATACGTATACGTATGTATAGATATATGTATATGTATGTGTATATATATATATATATGTGTGTGCGTGTGTGTGTGTGTATGTGTATATATATGTATATATATATATGTATATATATAGGCCGCTTACTATACAAAGTGTAATTTCCGTTCGAAGTGTACGAAGTCAACAGAGCATGACAAGTGTTTTTTTAGTAGAGGGTAGTTTTGTCCGCGCTACAATTACACATAAAAGGATACATATTTATGCAAACTATATTCACGATTACGCAAGTTATATTTATTATTAGACAAAGAAAGATTACTCACCGTAGTAATCAAGCAAGTTATCTTGATAATTGAACAGTGAATAATCATGCAAGTTATACGCACAACACATAGACGTTTTGCTAAAAAATTGTTTTTTTTAAATAAAAGTATAGCAATACTATACTCGTATTAAAAAGGATAAAATTCTTGTTTTTATGGTGTCTTTTTTTGAAAAATAATGTTATATGAAAAAGTTATATCTGTTTCAAAAACAGGGGGAAGATAAAAAAAGTTCAACAATTATAGACCATTTCCAATTCTACCCTCCAGTCACATTCTTTGCGTGATTATTTCATCTTAAATCTGAATTGTTCATCTATTAGATCAATGGTCCTTGTTGCTTCGTACCTGTGACATCCGGTAAATTTCCGTTATCAAACTCCGTTAGTTCCGTTAAATCTTGTATACACGTGTCGTGAGCACACACTAGTTGTCGTTGAGCGTTGGTGACCTAATAATAATGAATAATGTTAATTTGATGTGAATCTAAGTGATTATGTGAGTATTGGTTTATGTTTATGTGTTTACACATTTATAAACAATTAATTTAAAAAATTTATCGCGTAACGCGGAAACGTGTCTGTTTATTCGTATAATGAACTTTATAAGTTTATATCTTTATATTATGAAGTTAAAAACACTTTACAAAGAGTTTAAAACTTAGTTTTTATAAAATACCAAAACACAAGGGTTTAAAGGGTAAATATGTAAATTAAAATTAATTAAAACAAAATTCCCAAACCCTAACCCACCTTTCGGCCGCAAACCACCTCCAAACACCCTCTCCATCTTCGAATTCAGCCTAGAACATCATAGTACCTGCGATTTTGGATCGATTTCAAGGCATACATCTCGTGGGAATCATCAATTGCAAGTTAACACAAGTTTAAAGGTTAGTTTTTGCGAGTTTTTGTGAAGAGTTCATCATGGCCGAACCCTAATTCGTAAATTGGTCTTTGTTGGGTCGAATTGGTTGTTGTTTGATGATGTTAACATGTTAGTTAGATTGTATACATGTTAGTTAACGTCGATTATGCAAGAATTATATGTTTTTGGGGATTTGATCATGAATTTTGGTGTTAAGCAAGCCCTAATTCGAAAATGGCTTGATTATGTGATGTGGATGATTGTTTGATGAATGTTTGATGATAATTGGGTTGTATGAATTTTAGAATACGTTGATTATACAAGAAAGTTGGGATTTTGATGCATTGTTCATAGGTTACTAAGAATAGTAACTTTATTTTGCATGTAGTAGTGATCTATTGATGGATTGATGTTATGGATGGGTTCATGATGATAATTGGATGCTAGAATGATATTATGAATGCTAGAAATCTTTAATTTGATGATGTTGATCATAGCTTGCCAAAAGTAGAAACTTTTGTTTATGAAGATTGTTGGATTGAGGTGTTTAGTGTTGTTGATCATGTCTAGATGTTAGTATGAGCTTGAATTGGTATATTATTGATGAATTCATGCATACCTTGGATGTTTGATAGATTTTGGGATGTTCTTTCCCAAAAGGGAAACTTTATTTGTGTAAACGTTGAAGTATGATGTTATGATCATGTTTGGGATGATAGGAACTTGCTATTATGTTCAAGGATGGATTCTAGTGTGATAGAACGTGTTAAATTAGTTGTGTGGCATGTTTGGATAATCATGGGTGATATTTGGACTTTGGTGATCATGTATGGTTTGGATGTTGTGTAGTAGTAGGACATCATGCTTGGGTCTGGTAATTGATTGTTGTGATGTTGTGAATGCAATGTATATGCTTAAAGAATTTGGTTGTGATCATTATACACGCGTGCGGATCTGAGGCCCCTACTTAGTGGGATTGGCAGGGTTTAGGATGTGAAGTCGTGAGTGGCATCACATGGCATGTGATGAATGGTTGAACCTTGTATGACATGTTAGTTGTTTTGTAGCTAGTGGTTATGTTAATGTTCTAGATTCGCATGACTTGTATAGTATTTGATTGTATGATGATCTATGTGATACACCTGGTTGATATAACATATGTATGACACTATTTGAATGTTAATCATGTATGTTGTATGTGTTCATTGGCTTTATTTGAATTATAACCCATAATGTCACCAACGGGTCAAACGGGTCAACTAGGTCAAACGTGTCTATTTGTCTGGAAGCTTGAGTCTTTGATTTTGGTATGATTAGGGTTTCGCATGTCTTTTATTTACACGTACTTATGTACTCACATGATCTAGGTAACCTGTGAAGGTTGGCTATTCTCTCGTTTCTCAAAATAAACCCTAAGTACCTTTGCATACATCAGGTGAGTTCATGCCCCACTCTTTACTTAATCTATTTTGGGGGAGATAGCATACTGGTATTTATACGAACGCTTTCATTATTTAAGTTGTGTAAAATATTAATATAGTGTTGTTTACCATGAGAAAAGTCCTCACACTTTTGAATTGTTAATATTTAATAGCGGGGAAACTTGGGTAGTACTACTGGGTCTGACGAGCCCCACCTGTGTGACTCGAGGTCAACCGGGTGCAATTTGTCCTATTGATCATTGTCACGACATGGTAAGTCGTGACAGGAGGCAACAACTATCACAGTCAGCTTCAATTGCAAAATCACTATGTATTAATATTTGTTGATAATAGACTAGCTATCTATTACCATACACTGCTTATATATATCGCAACTGTTTACATGTTTATTGAACTCAAACTCTTGAACTCACCAACCTATGTGTTGACATTTTAGTATGCTTTTCTCAGGTCCTTAACTTGCTTGCCATAGGAGCACTGCACGGTTCACTTCATTTAAGACATTATGCTTCAGGACAATGTGACATTTTAACAATTATGGTTTACTTTTGGTTTGGCACTTGTTTTGCCATAAGTTATACTTTATAGATTTGGGTTGTTTTCAAAAACGCTTCCGCATTATTTAACGTTGGTGTTTTGGTTGATTTTGTTATTTTATGACATATAGAGTCGTTCTGAGTAACTATTGACTGTGATCCTGGTTTGTTCACACGCCTCGCGGTAAAACTCCGCAAGTGGATTTTGAGGGTGTGACAGTACCATTCGCATGGAAACAACACTTTGTACCATAAACTTTCATTATATATATATATACATGTATATATATGTGTGTGTGTGTGTATATATATATATATACACACACATTTATGTTAAACAACAAAATATCATTAGTCTTAACTTACATTTATGTAAATCAGCGTTTTGTAAATTACCTTTATGTGAATCAATGATTTTTTTTATTATTTTGAAAATAAAAAATGGTTTTGTAATAATCTTGACCCTTTAGTTGTATATAATTTTATATAAGTATTTTATGTGTGTATTTAATAGTTCATATATATAACACTCAACAATATTTTTATATCCAACATTTCTAGTTAATCATTCGATCTAACCATAATACCCACTAAAATAAAAATAAAAAATAAAGAAATGTCTAAAATTAGGTCCGATTTGGTATCCGGTTCCCGGTTCAAATCAGTCGGTTCTTTGGCTACAAAACGAATTGGGTGGATCGGATTGATTGACTCTCCAAATCCATGTTCAATGGACCGGTCAAAAGAGTCACAAATCACTAAATATATAACGACATGCCAATCATATGTTAATATGGATTAATCATAATAGAAATTAAAAGAAACAAGAAAATTACATTTATGTTACCGAAAAGGAAAATTAAGATTTAACACTAGAAAATGGTAATTTACTATCCAAATAGAGAATAATTAACTAGAAGACCGACTCAAACTGAGTGCCGTTGAAACATCATTTTGCTCTTGATCTTCTTTGTAGTCACGATGTCTAACTGGTTTAGCCAACGCTCGATAGATTCCCGAAGCCAATGTAAGTTCGGTTGACAATGGTGGCTCAGGCATTGGACCAAGCATCAACTTAAGTGGATCAGGAAACAGTTCAATGGTGCGAGGTGGTGGGTCGCTTTGAACCCGAGATCGGTTGGATTTAGCACTCATGTGGAGGGCCAAGTGATCTTTCAACATGTTATGGTCTTTGGTTATTTGTTGCGCATGAAGCATGCTATTTTATGGTTAGTTTCCATGCCCTCTCAACATTGATATGTAATTGGTCTTAAATAGACAATTTTGCTGGTAGAGTAGGGTTAAGGGCGCCCGGAGGATTTAGGGCAAGACGAGAGAGCTAGCATACAATGAGATGATGACAGGTGTACGGTTGATAATTCGTCTTGTTCGCTTGATCTACGGTGGGATCATGAAACTAAATACGATTACAGTATGTTAAATGTCGCATTTATTACGTGCAAGAAAATTAATGAACCGTTAGCTTAATGTATAAATGTTTAAATTATTTGAAAAGTTATCTTAATGAATTAATTGTTTATTGTTCATTTTAACCATAGAAAATCTTTCAACTCTAATAAAAATGTTCTAGAAAGAGCATGTGGCAGAATCACAATTTTTTTCGTCAAAAGTTTTCGTTTCTCACTTATATTAGTCAAAATTTTGCCGTTTCTCACTTTTATTAAATAATCTCACTAATTACTAATATTATTTAATTAATTTTTAGATTAAAATAATCTTTTAATAAAGTAAAAAAAAGATCTTTTCATTAATACTATATCTAGAGAAATAAATTATTATAAAATATAAAATTTCTCTAAAACATCAATTTTTTAAAAATAAAAAATATTAAAATATAGTGTTTTTAAAAATAAAATAAACAAAAAATAAGTACTTGGGAGTTATAATAAGAGCATTAGCATCTCGTTCTCTAAAAATGTGTTAGTAGAGTTTTTAAATTATATGGTACGGTTTTGGGTGGTTGTGAGTGGAGGACTAATAAAATATTATTGTTCAGCTGTAAATTTAAAGATTTGTTGTTCAACCCTTATAATTTTTTTAATATTTTTTAAAATGGTTGTGAGTGGAGAAGAGATAAAAAATAATAATAAATGTGTTAAAAATATTATTTAATTGAAAGAAAAGAGAAAAAATAATTATTTTTAATTTAATTATATAGATAAAAATAAGAATTAAGATGTGAATGCGCTAAGAATGCTTTTAAAAGCGACTTATCTTTTTACCGTTTTTAACCGTTTATTTTGAAATAAAATGTTTAAACTTTTTTTAAAAAAAAGTTTATAGTTAAACGTTAATAAGTTGATATCATTGTTTTATTATTTAAATATAGTTTTAATCATATATTTTTTAAAATATTGTTTTACAATTAAAAAAACTTTTTATTTTATTTAATATATTATTTAATCAATCGGATTTACTAAATATAGTATACATGTAAACTAAGATCATCTTTAACGTTGGGGCTTTGGGCGCCCTTGTGTGACGTGGAGACTTGAGTAACATCAAGGAAGAAGGTCTAATAATTTTACAAGAATAAATTACATAATCGGTCCATGTGATCTTGCCAAAATTTTAAATTTTGCCCTTAATGTTTAAAATTACGTATATGGTACTTAACATTGTATTTCTCTCTCATCTATGGTCCCTAAATAAATAAATTAATTATTAACGGTGTTAAAGTAATCAAAGTGACCGTTTTACCCTAAGAACCACCCATATAATTGATTTCATAAACTACACAAAAATATACATGTATATATGTGTATTTATAAATTAACATTTATATTTTTGTTTTTCAAAGTAAATAATTTTAGTTCTATTTTTATTATTTTGTTATTATAACGTTTATCATTTAAAAGTATACATTTTAAATGCACAAATAAAACTTTTTTTAAAATGTCTTTACATAAAAATAGAATTCTTTGGTGTTTCAACCATCTTTTTTAAACTGTTTGAATTTTAAACAATTTTTTAAAAAACCTTGCATGTTTTAAAAAAACCTTATGTTTTTTTAATGTCTTTGTAAAAATTGTTTAAATTTCAAATTTGATTTCAGAATTGTTCCTTTTTAAAGTTGTTTCTTATGGTATTTAAATGCCTTATTTAAATTCATTCATTTTAAAAGTTTTTTAAAACCGTTTGTTTTTTTAAACATTTTAAACCGTTCTCATTCAAAAGTTTTTTTACATGCTTTTAAAAATCTTATACATATCTTTTTTCAAAGCGTGTGTTTCTAAACTTTTTCTTATTGTAAAAACATTTAATTTGTAAACTTTATTTAAACTGTTTGAATAGGAGAAGGGCATTTAATAAACCAGATGATTTTAAAAAGAGGTAACATTATAAAATAATAATAAAATTTTAAATATATTCCAATTAAATAACTTAAGTTTTATAAGTGTTTCAATAAGATCGTTCAGTTTTTATATTTTATATAAAGTAAAAGTCTTAACATGTTTTTTAACATGTTATACATTTTGTTCCAGTTAGAAAATATTTTTTTCTATCTTTTGATACTGTTATGAAATGTTACGTAAACTTTAGATACTTTTTTTGTCATAATTAACATGTTTTTTTAATTTTTAATAAAATATTATATATTAAAGTTTTCGACCCACACGTCTTCTTTACCGTTAATTTCTTGACATAAGAAAAGTTAATGATGAATTGATTTGATCGTCTAGTGGTCCAATTTAAAAAAAATATGCACGAGTGACTAAATTAAAACATTTTTAAAGCTTGATTCCTCTTTTGTGTTATTTTTTCTTTTAAAAATGATATTACATAAAACATAACGGTTTTAAGAAAAACATTTTAAAAACCTAAACGGTTTTAAAAAGGACCGTGCCGAATGATTTTTTTAAAAGATGTTAATAAACAAATGGTTTTAAAAGACATTTAAGGGATCGTTAAAGTTCATCTTCTGGTTCAACGATTTCTTTTCTAATTAAGCTTAATGACACTACATAGTTTTCATACAATGGGTGTGAAAATTGGAATGATGAACGCTCTTTAAATCCAAAGGAAAACTTTGTTTTATTCATTTTTTCAATGAGATTCATACATGTTTCTTGCTTTAATTTAGTCTCTGCAATCATAGTGAAAATTCAAGGAAATTGGGTATTTAAGTGCTCCAAACACCGTTGTTTTCTGCCAATTTTTTTTGTTGATTTCTATTGCTTTTATGTTAAAAGTGTAAAGTTGTATTTTTAACAACTTTAACACCATTTAATATATATTAATTATCAACATCACAATGCATTGATTGTTGTAACATTAGTTTTAATGATTGCACATATTTTTGTTTTTTTCTTTCTTTTAATTTTTTATTTTAAACATAATACCTTTACATTTTTTACAATCTAACCCCTAAATTTTATCACTCTTAACTTCTCTTGCCTTATACATTTCATATTTTATATTTTTTTCATTTACACGTTGATCTAAATTTTAAATGTTAACACATCATAATATTTGTGGTTCATTGTTGTTATGTTTTTTTTTTCTGCTTAACACCCCGTAGTACAATGCATGTACTAGATCCACTTAATTATTGTGTTTAATATTTTGTGTTTTTATGTCTACTTTTGTTATGTTTTTATTTATTTAGTTTTTAATACGAGCTTTTCCGGTATTGCTAGTCATTGAGACGACGTGACATTGATGCTACTTTGTATGGCTTTACGCCTCCACCGTAATGTGGTGGGGCTTAATACTAGTTAATTACTAATTAACAAACTTAGGGACTATAAATAAAAAAAAGTAAAATCTATAAATCTATAAATCTATAAATCTATAATCTATAATCTATAAGTACTAATAAAAGAAAGTTTTTTTGCCACTTGTCATCTTTTTAAACCATCCTTTTAACACTTTTCATTATTCTAAACATTCCACTTTATTTTCCCTCCTAAAGGGTATTAAAGTAATTTAAATACTCAAATAATTTCTCTCTATTCATAAAAGTTAATTTGGTTACTTGATATATTTTTCTCTCTCATCTATATTTTTTTAAAATCAAACTATATTTTTAAAAAGAATTTTTATTAAAAAATTAAAATTCATATCTTTTCTAAAACATTGAACATTTTGAAATAAAATATTTTAAATCAATCTTCTTTTAAAATAATATAAAAATATGAAATTTTTTAAAAGCAGTTTTATTAAAACAAACAAAATAATTAGAAACTTGATTTTTTTATAAAATTTTTTATAAACAATGAATTTTATATGAAAATCTTAAAACAAATATTTAAAAATAAAACTATTTAGATAAGAGAGTTAAAAATAATATTATTGTTTTATCTTTTGAACAAGTACGTATATATAATTTTATACATATCTTATATTAAAATATTGTATGGTAACTTTTCGTGTTTATTACAAACTATAATCCATTTAATAAATGAGTTTCTAAACTATCTATTTATCTATATATCTATCTATATATAACCTATCTATTGTGTATTTACTTGAAATAGCTATTCATATGCAATTATAATCATATTTTATCTTCTAACACGGTTTTATAATTCATAAATTTTTATTACTAATTATTTATTATTTTATTTATTCAAACAGTGTAATACACGAGATACTAACCTAGTATTAGGGAATATATCTGAAGTTTTTAAAAGTTAAGAATCAAATCCAATATTTTTACCGTAGCAGAAGAACCATACATTTAGTTTACTAATTTTACAATTATTATACTATTAATAATAGTATGATTATCTTACTAAGTTAGTATATTAATTTATTAACTATAAGTGTTATAGTTGTGTGATATATATTCAACCGGATAATTGAAAATAATGTTTATTCATGTTTATATTTTAAACACGTACAATTTTTTCCCTTTTTGAGGGTTTCATTTTAGTTCTTTTGTTTTCCTTTTATTTCAAATTAATATTTTGGTTTAAATACACATTTCATGTTCTGTAATTAATTTAAATAAAGTACAAAAAATAAAATAAACTTTCATTAACTAGAAAAATTACATCATATAAAAATAAAAATAACATATAGTAAAAATGATTTAATAAGAAATGACATCTAGTATTGGAACTCATCTCCAATGTCGTGTCGTTTCCTGCGTTTGTTGAACAACATCCAACATCGACTCGAAATACGCCAATTGGTCTTTTTAATTTATATTTCAAGTCTGCTTGTTGTTATTGTTTTTTCAACGGGTGTTGTTGTTGTTATTGTCGTCGCATCAATCCAACCCAAACACATTGTTCATCTTGCATAAGACGGAACTTCTCGTCTTCAAGACGGACTCTATGCTCGGCGTTAGTTTTACTTAAGGCAAAGAAGCTCTCGACCTTCGTCAAAAGTTCTTCTTGGATGTCGATGTTGCGACCGATCTTTTGCCTTTCTTCATCAACGGTTTTTCCTATTTCTGCAATGATGTGTTGTAGTGATTGGATTCATTTGTTGTTGTTATTTTTTTTTTCGGTTGTGACTCACCATCCATTGTCATAATATTAGGCCACACAAGATGAGAACGAACAATCATCCATATCTTCATATGTGGAAAGTCTTTTTACTTGTAAACCTCCTTGTAGTCGAAATTAACTTTCCGATTTACACCTTCCTCATCACCAGCGTTACACCGCAAAGCATTAGCTCCTTTTTGGTAAAAAAATCCACTTTTTCATTGCATGGTTTAGATTTCTCCATTTCAAATATAGTTAACCTAAATCCCGTTCCTCGCATTTCATTTAAGGGTGGATATGCGCGGTATTCTACAAAGAATAAAAAATATATTAAAACAAAAAAACTTAAATTTAACATTCTTCCAAAAATCGTCTCAGTTTTGTTCATTCTTGATAACTGGGTTTTCCAAACAATATACCCATGTCCTCGCTTGCGCAACTTCTTCTTCATCGATCTATCTTTTAGCTTTTGTCTTTTCTAGCATGATAATGATTCAATTAGAAAGGATATTATATTTTAGTTTTAGAGAGTGGAATGGAATAGAAGTAGTGTGTAAAAATATGAGATTGAGAGGTATTTACACTGTTAAATTATTATTATTTTTAATAGAAAACGGTCATATGACCATTGGGTGCCGTTAAAAGAGGGTTTTCATTGTGTTTTGGGGCTTGGGATGTCATTTGTTTCCCACTCCCCTGGTCCCTTGGGCTCCACATTGTTCCTTTAGAGTTTATAATCATCGTACAGACACCAGACTGTTTAATTTGCTTTTTGCCACGTCAAATAATATTTAAGGAATCAAAATAAAATTGACCCTATCTTTACTCACCACGATAAAGTTGTGGTCAAAGTGATAAGAAAAATAAATGTTTTTTGAGTTCATTTTTTCACAAACATATAGAGTTATAAACTTGTCGTTTTATGTTAAGCATGTCAAAACGACTAGTGAGTCCGAACACCTCACGTTTGACTAAACGTTTAGTTTTATAAAATAGTAATACTGTCATGTTAATAAGTGGGTTAAATGACACCAAGTTTAACATGAGTAAATATAATCATTCAATAACACGAATGATATGACATCTTTAACATGATTGAGTATAAGCAGTTTAATAATACAAATGATATAACACTTTAAATATGATTACCGGCGTGATTCACTAAGCATGATCAAAAATAATAAAAGGTACCTAATTCGTCCAACCACAATAACGTCTTTTTAAGGTTTTTTTATTTTTCCTGAGTTTTATGCCGTTGTTTATTGCTCGTGAATTGTCTCTTACTGTCCTTGATTATTAGTATTGTGCTCCACAAATCACTTGTGATAATCCTAAGAATTCCGGTAATCAATGGAGTTCGACAATTGTCAACTCTAACACCATTGTTACACATGACTATAAGAGAAGAGATGGAACAATAAGCATTGAACTCATAGCTATTTTTCTCGATCCATACTATACCATATCATATCATACCGTTCGAAGCAGATCAACCGACTTAACCTAATAACCAACTTAACTATTTCTCTGTTAGACTATCTTACCTTCTATTACTTGTCATTAACTGCTAACAATTGACACATAATTGGTTGTGCGCTATACGGATTCATGTTCAACTCGGACAAAATGAAAGAGGGCCATTTAAGATATCGGCAGATAAAATAATAAACCAATAAAAATATAATATAAATTTATATAAAATGATAATTAAAAACTAAAATAGCAGTGAATCAGTGATTTGATGTTTTAAAACATCATTTAGATCGCTATATATCATGACCACTTGTGTCCTTCTATAACAACAAAATGAACTTTTAGTCCTTGCAAAAGTGAAACATGTGAAGTAAACTAGTAAAGATTATAGCAGCAACTTTAAAGTGACCGAAAAACCTCACAGCCCACAGTTTCGATGATGGTATTATTGTCATCAATTGGTTACGACATTTAGCCAGATAAACTTGTAATCTTCTCATTAAAAGGACGTGAGACGAGTTAATGTGATTTGTGTTCTACTTCTGCTTTTCAGAAACTTATACTTTTGGTGGCAAACGATTTGAAAATGATCCGTTAGCAGGTGTCTCTGATGTCTCTGTGTCGGTTTCTGGCCCTTCCTCTGTAAATTGATTTATATCAGTTAAACATCAACTTTTAAATCCAAATTAAAAGGAAAAGAAATATTATTTGTTTGTTGAAAGAAAGAAAGAAAGATACCGAATAGAGACTTGATTGTTGGTCTCTTTGGTTTGGTATTTTTCTTTTTGAGTTCAGCTGCAACAATAAATATAATGTCATATGAGCATATGTTTAAAACTTATAAGAACTGTAAAAATCCTAAAACCATGAGGCGAAAAATGAATGTGTTACACAGGCCACACGGTCAAACAGATAGAAAGTTGTTGAGAGGGCATTATCCACGCATATGACATCATAAACAGCTTAACCTGACTTATTATTGAATATGGTTTTTATAATCATGTTTAACAAATTAAGTTTTTACTTGAAGAACTTCAAAATGGGAAAAAGTGTTTGTGGGACGTCCAAGATGACCCCAACTGTTCTGACCCGTTTTAAACCGAACCTTTTTCGACCCATTATCCAACCCATCCATTTAGTCACATGTACTTATAACCTAGCTGCTTATGTGTGTGTTCATGAGAGAGTAAAAGAGAGAGACCCATTCCAGGGACTTGATAGTCATTAACAATCTCAAAGTTCTTGTATGTGTAACCAACAAAGTTGATATCTTTGGATGAAAGCATCTGCAAATTAGTTAATGAAATCATTATGTGGAGAAAACCAAAAAAATTGAAAACTTAATCACGTATGTGTGTGTTATTATATAATGATAAACAAACACACGAGAACAGAAATATTACCCTTCTCCACGGTCCAGATCTTGATGAACTATGGTTTTGGTGTTCAGACTGAAACATGAACATAACAAGAAATTTAAAAAAACTGAAGCACGTAAGAGAAAAGTCATTAATATATCGTTCATAGAGGTGAAGGTCTCGAGCCCTTTGTTTTAAATGTGTCAACTTAGTAACGTAGGTCAAACACGCTCAACATGTCAAACAAATTAACAGTTACCTGAATGTTTAATGTATACAACTCCTAAGTCATTTTATTGAGAAGAGGAGATTATTAGTGATGTATCATGACCATATTTTACACATTATTTGTTTATAGAACATCTAAAATTTTGGTCAAAAAGTATTTCAGTTAACCCATCCTGTTTTGACCAGGTACCCGCCCTGCCCATTTATTGTATGCATAAAACTAAGATACCTCTTCAAACTTTTCAAAGTTTTGAGTATCCAACTCATCATTAACTTCAGGAATGAATGCAGCTTCCATTTGATAAATTCTATCCCAATCGATACCTCTAAACCAAATATGAGCCTAGTATAATTAAGACATTAAAGTGAGTCAGGTGTTTAAAAATTGATACTTTAGCAGTCCCAAGAAGCTAGAATAGGACACACCATACAACACCTTTATTTCATCTGCGCCTTTCGATCCCAGCCGTTGGTTGACATTACAAAGCAGTTTGCTAATCAGATCTTTTGCCTCTAATGAAAGTCTTGCTTCTTCAGGAAACTTTAAATGCATTTTCCAGTTTACTATCTGCACATGCAAGAAAATTAGTACCGATCGTAAGTATGGAACAAAGTTTAATATATAAATAATGGAAAGTACCAAACAAGAGAAGCAGCAAAAAGAATTTGGTGATCAAAAGATGAATATTTTGAATGATAGGTTGAATTTCTCTTTGTTAGCATATCAGATATAGAATACCAAGAAAAGGATGTAAACTTTTGTAAGGAAAGGTAACAATGTCACTTAATTTGGGACCAGTTTCTTGCATGGGTGGCATATATTATAAGATAGTCTATCATTAAACTGCTAAAATAGCTCGTTTCGAAAATAAATAATCAACAGACTAGCCTTGTTAAAAAATTACTATTATATAGTCAGTTTGATAATGGGGTGGCTTGGCATGTCATCTTATTTTACCACTTGTATGCCCACTAATAAATGACAAAAAAGGTGCAGAAGTTACTAATTGGTTGCAACTGCTATGAAAATTGAAGATTGATTCATAATATGCTACCTTCCTACAAGTTGACATTGGATCATCAGAGTAGAAAGGTGGATATCCGACAAGCATTTCAAACATAATAGCACCAAGAGACCACCTAAAGAACAACAAAAAAAAAAATCACATAATCATTTGAAAGAATGCAAATCAAGGATAAAAAATGATCACGTTACTTACCAATCACATTCTAGTGCATAACCCTTTTTGAGTAAAACCTCTGGAGCTATATAATCAGGAGTTCCAACAGTAGAATAAGCCTGCAATGTCACATGAGACCAAGCATTCGAACAGGTTAACCCACTTGATGATTTCTTTTTGCAGAAATTGCGTAGATAAAAGTAAGATTTTTACAAGTGTCCTCCTATTTTTCTGCCAATGCTGCAGTTGTTCTTGTTGTGTCCGTCTTTCACCTGTTGAACTTCCACTGGCATTATCCCCAGTTGCAAAATCTGTTTCTTCAAGTGTACTACAATCTAGGGGTTTACACAATCCAAAATCTGATAATCTCAAATGACCGAATTTATCAAGTAACAAATTATCTGGCTTGATGTCTCTGTCACCAAAAAACATAGCAGAAGTTAAAAATTACCATAATTTAGTTTGTAAAACACAAGGAAGCAAGTTATAACCTATAGGCATACCTATGCACATAGTTATGTTTGTGGATGGATTCAATGGCTAAAACTGTTTCAGCAACATAAAATCTAGCTTCATCTTCATTTAAGGTATCTTTTCTCATAAGCAAGGTCATCATGTCACCACGGGTAGATATTCCATGATGAGATATAAAAATTCATCATCTTGGAAAGAACAATACAGTTTAACAATACAGTTACTGTCCACCTCAGCAAGCAGATTCCTTTCGGCTCTCACATGTTCAACCTAATAAATGGGATATATTATGTATAAACTAAATATCATCATTTATGGCAAATATAAAAATAAACATCGTCTTCAAAATTGTAAACCAAAAAGTTACATACTTGACCTCTGCGAAGCATTTCGGATTTCTTAAGCTTTTTCATGGCATATACATTGCCTGTTGTTTTCTCCCTGCAGACTCTCACCTAAACCACACAATGAACATAAGAAGAATAGACCGTACAGGAGAAAAATAATAGAAGACAGATAATTAAATACTACTTGTAACATTTAAAGTTTTAAAATATATATCAGCAAAAAAAATGACATCAAAAGGGATGGAAACTGTGAAAAGGGCAGTGTAACCATACCTCACCAAAAGCACCCTTCCCTATCATGGTGAGTAGCTCAAAATCATCAACTCCCATTTTGTGCCTTTGAAGGCGCATATATTCAGTTTCTTTTTTCTCTAGAAATTAATCAAGTTGTTTTGATCTTCCTCAGACACATCAGCATCAGCCAATTTCTTCTCGAGTAAAATTCGCCTACTCAACAAAAACTCTAGTGTTACTTTTCTTCTAGAAACAGATCGACAGATGATTTGTTATTCTCTGTTATGCCAAGGTCAAAATTTAAACACAACTTAACTTTGGCCACACAGTTTTAGGTGTAGTGACACCTACATAATTCATCGTATTTTGTTATGTTAATGTAAGAGCTCTTTCCCGGTGTATCAACATTGTAAAACAACTATCAACAGACACATAAATATCTAAGACTGTGATTTTATAAAGATTACCTTTCTCTCCTCTCCTGCAAATTCTTCATTTGCTCCTTGTAATGGTTCTCAATATACTTTTTAGCAGCAGCAACCTTTTGCTTTGTCATATTTGATGCCTCTTCTTCAGAAATCGAGTCATCTTCAACGCCGTCCATTGAATCCCTCCTCCTGGTATTTGACCTCAATCGATCTCTCGGTTGAAACTTGTGTAGCCAACTCCTTGCAGAATCCATCAATCTCCCTCACCCCAAGGGACTCATCACCAACCACAATCAACACCTCATAAACACACAATCACTAGTAATTTTCCACTGCACAACAAATTTCTGCAATCACATTCCATTCAAAATCAATGCAATCACATTCCATTCAAAATCAATGCAAATATTGAAATATATGTACAAGCACCAATTCTTCCAGATCACAGATTCAATACGATCATCAAACAAAGTAACTCATGAATTCGCAAAATCGCTCATAGTTCCAAATGCAAAACAACAACCATTTCACAAATTCAACACGTCGTTTCGAGATCCAATGCATTTACACCAACGCCAACAAATCTCCATATTCCCAAATTCCAACTCGTAAACCGCATTTCCACAAAGATAAAGCTCGATACGCAACAAAAAGCTAGCGAATCAAAGCACTTTATAAAAAAATGCGCCACAAACACAAATTCAACTTACCTTAACGAAATAAACCAATCTGAACCACCAAAAACTGACATAATCGGATCGAATTGATGCACAATCAGCCGTCTGTTAGAAAAGCACCATTGAATTCCTGTGTGTGAGATATGAAACTGCAAAATTATTATATCGATCGATGCAGAAAGTTGTATGTATGAAGATTAATGGATATAAATGTGCAGATACATGTAGATAATGAATTATTCCGCCATTTACGTGTTAGATTTCTCTCTCATGAAGCTCTTGTATTGGCATCTTCATTGCTGCCCACAAGCTTTTTGGTTTTTATATATACCTTCGGTCAAGTTTTCTGTTGCCTCTTTTCTTTTGTTTTTTCTGTTTGTGGTTGTTTTAATATTTCATGTCTTTTTACTCCTTTTTGGTTTCTAGGAAGATGAATAATTATATTAAATGTTTTGATAACTAGACCGGTCATCAGATGGGTTTTTGTAAAATTTGGTATCGTTTTACAATTTACAACCGAATAATATCACAACTAATATAATGATGAAATAGTATGTAGCTAACTTAAAAGAAAATATAAACTTATTTTATATTTATACAAAATTAGTTCATATTTGATGTAATTTTGTAACATTATCAATGAACTCTGAAATAAAAATAGACGAGGCTAAAGTAGTAAATGAGATTTAAAAAATAAGTTTGTTAAAGTACGGGCCGACTGTTGATCTGGTTCGTCGATTGAATAGATCAGTGTCATATCCAGCCGTTTGAAATGGAAGTCGTTAAGAGTCTTGGTTGTGTTGGTTATATGAGTGGTCCCAGCTTCAAATGCCAGTTCAAGATTATAGAACCATTGTGATAGACTAAGGTCTTCTTTGAACGCGTGATACATGATTAGATCTTTTTTGGTTGTTTCACCGCACCACAGGTCATTTTAACATTACATCAACATACAACAATTTTTTTATCACTCGTTTCACTGGTTTCATCATTCCAGGTCACATAAATTTTTTTGACACACCGAGCTCCCTGTAACGTTGTTCCTGCATACACGCGCCAAGCTCCACCTCATCACGCCGCTCCACCTAGGCGGACCACTAAGGTACTCAATAAAATGATTTGATTAGAATAAATTTTTTTAATTCAATAAATTGCATGCTACGATCTAAATTGACCATGAGCGACGTGCATCCACATGGACGTTCATGTTCTTTTGTTTTTGGGTCACATGCCATTGTTTTTCCAAACAAAATCCTTGGCAATATCTCAATGGATAATGCACCTTAACTCTATTTTTAAATAATTAAATTAATCAATTATTTGACTAATTATTCAATCTAAAATCATTCAATCTTTAGTTAATTAGCTAAATAATAAGTCTTTATTAAAACAGCTTATTAAAGCAATTTATTTTATTGTCGGGTTATCCGATGAGATTCGCCGGCAAGAGTACTAGCCATTATCTTTATACCAACAATTGCCCACACCTATTTTTCTATAATATATTTTATTTAAGATTTAAAATTAATAGATAATAATTCTATAAAATTCCCAAAATGTTTTCTTCCTTTTCTTTTTTCTCAAAATGTACCTCTCATAAATTTCTCCTCAAAATGTTCTATCCAGATAAGGCGTTGGTACTTTCACAGACAGGCGCGGACGTCTTGTACAACAAAACCGGTCATAAAGATACATGTGTATCTAAATGTGTATCTAAACAAACGGGTGTTTGTACTCTACGGGCGGGCACTCATATATATGAAAATTTTGATAAGAAATTTATAAAAGGGAAAAATAGAAGATAATTAATATTTTGGGAATTTTCTCTAATTGTATAATTATTTTGTAACAAATTTAGCATAAACTAAAAAAAATACTTGGCTACCAAATTCGGACTTTAAAGTTTAACACTTGTTATATAAGATATCAAACCATGGTGTTTGCTTCTAAGGCTTGAAAAATCAAGTGACTGGTAAAAGTGGGTGACTAAATTACAACCAAATCCATGATTGTATTGACAATTATTCTAGAATAAGGTCCACAAGGTCCACAGTAGTCCATATCGATCATGCGTAATCTACTACCTTTAATAAGATAAAATTGCTACGATGAGAGCGGAATAAAATTATGTAACTTATATAAGAATAACACTAGTAAATATTTTCGTGTTTCGTGATGGATTTAACATGAATATCCAACTTACACTTGATAGCAATATCCATAATGCATTCATCCAGTGTAATAAACCAAAGATTAAATAGCATATTAAATGTATTTTTCACCAATTTACGAGAGACTGTATGAAGTCAAACCCTAAAAGATGTATGAAACAATACATTTTGTACTGAAAAATATTCTATCACTAAATCCATGAGCTGCAAACCATATTATGTCCGAACAAAGTTGTGACATGCTCTTATGGTTTAATCTTTAGAGGTAAGAGTCAAGAAATCCTTAAAACCAAAAATTAGTCTACCAAAGTTAAGGATTGCATTATCATTATAGATTCCATTGTTTCTTATTTATTTTTAACAATTTATATATATTTTTGATGACTTTAAGTTGCATCCCCGTCAAACCAAACACGCTACTTAAAAATAAGAAAAAAAATAACCTAACAGTTTCAAATTAGCTGCTATTTTTTGGAAATTTAGTGAAAATAAAAATGATTTTTGCTCATTTTGGATATTAATAATTAATTGTATTTGTTACAATTTAATTACCAAACATTCCATATGTGTTCTTCTAAGTGAGAGGAACACAACGAACCAAACCATGTCCATAATGAAGCTAAGATGAATGAGATATCGATGCTCGAAGTTGTGTGGTTGAAACACAAAAGCTGGAAAGACTAAAGGGCTATTTGACAACTTCTGAATGATTAAGTGTTAAACTAATAAAAGGTCTGAATCATTAAATGCTGAATCATTAAGAGGTCTGAATCATTAAGAGTTAGTATATAATTTAACTATTCAAAGATAAATAGCTGACCAATTTAGATATATGTCTTAACCATTCAGCATTAGACCTCTTAACCATTCAGCATCAGTATGATGTTTAACCATTCTGAGATAAATCTCTTAACCATTCAGACATGTGCTCGCGAAACAAACAATCTGAACCATTAAATATTAAACAATGCAGACATCTGAACTATTAATAGGCTGATTAAGAGCCAAACAACCCCTAAGTGGAAGTTGTTGTCCCATATTGGTGGAATGGTAAACTATAAAAGGGTTTATAAGTATAACTTTCCAAGGGATTGTGTTCCCACATATGTTGAGGGACACCCAAGGCCAATCACTTCGCACCCAATTCGCCCGGGTCGAGGGCGATAGATGTAATGTGGTGCTTTGATGGCTCGATTGACATTTGTCCTCAGCCGATGTTTTTATTTACTTTGTTTGATTTGTTGTTTCTTAAAAATAGTGTAATTTGTTTGTTAGTTTATTTTGCGTTGTAATCAAAATTATTTATCAATAAAAAACATATTTTATATTATGAACGATGTTCCTACACTATCTTTATATCCTCAATTGTATAGAAACTATCCATATCCATATACACTAATATTAGATTCCAGTAAACTATACTAAACAAAACTTAGATATATTTACATAAAAAAATATATGACCTTATTACCTTCTATTCTGAATCATTGACCCATCACAACCAAAGTATTCAAGCCAAGTTTTTCATCATATCAGTTCACTACCTTTTAGAGCTAGCAATTTCGTTCTAGTGCTTTCCAGCTTTTGTTTGCTTCCAGTTGCTCACAAATTGTTGGGGGCTTACAAATTGTTGGGGGCTTACAAATTGTTGGGGGCTTATGATGGGTCGAGTTTAACATTCTTCATATTTTTTAAAACAATTTAATTTGATAAAAATCAACTAGCAAGTAGCTAGTCAGGAGAAAATAAAACAATCTTAATTTCTTCATATTGCATTATCACTCTTTGATTTTTTATTTTGTAAAAGTAAAGTTGTTTAGTTGTAGCTTTGTTTTTTTTTTCAGGTTAGATTGTGGTTGATCCGAGTAAAAAATTTCCAACATTATCCGAATGAGTATTAAGTAAGTCCAATGCTAGGGACATCTAATGTTTACTAAATCAACATTTGGATGAGGGCATGTTTCTTGCGGTTCTACGAAACAATAATTGTATTCATTGAGTAATGAATTGTTTACTTGTTATATGGAAAAAGTACTATGTAGTTAGATATAAGACAATTATGTTTGAGAAAATTACATAACATGATCTCTAGAGTTGATATTTGTATATCAACATAGCAAGGTCTAGCGACGACATCGACATGCTTAAACAATCTATATGTTCAATGGTGATTATATGGATTCTATTCTTAATGGCAACTTATAGCGAATTGTCACACCCCAACCTTGACGGCGGAAACGTCGAGATGTGAGGGTTAAGATTGTTCACAACAACATAACGTTATATTTAAATGTAAATATTAAAATTATAAGTTTCAAAAGTAAATACAAACATAAGTCTCAAACATGAAATAAGTTCAAACCTAAATCAAAACATATCAAAACATTTTATTTATTTAACTAGGTCCACGTCCTAGTTTTATTGCAGGCTTCAAAATACCACTTTAAACTTGAAGGTTGCCTGAAACATGATAAAAATAAAAGATCAACTATAAATAGTTGGTGAATTTCAAGGTTTTCATACATAATAAGATAAAGTTACAAGTAGCAATTCATGTCATAGGTCATAAGTTAGTAAGGTTATAGAACACATATCGTTACAACTAAACATTGACTTGATTACAAGTATATAAGATTGGCTAAGTGTATTTGGTTCCCATGATGAACAAGCATACGTCATCAGGAGCCGGCAATACCTCGACATTAGCACCAAATAGGCTTGTCAGGCCCAAAGATCTAAGACGTCGCCAGGCTAGCAATAGTTATTGATTGCAAACAAAAATATGTATCTCATATAAACACTTACAACACACAAATAACCATGACAAAAATATGAATTGCAAGTGCTTACAAATTTAAACATTTACAAGTGTATGAGAATAAGTATCATGTTTCACCTCAAATTAGTATGAAAATATAAAAAAGGGACAAGGTGATCAATATTATTTTACCGGTATGATTATTAATGTTATTAGTAATATTATTTTTATTCATATTATTATCATTTAACATTACTATTAATATTATTATTATTATAATTATTATCATTGTTATAATTTTTATTATTATAATATTGGTGTTATAGTAATTTTTATTAGAAATTGAATCACAAACTAACAAGTAAACGCAAGTAGCCCACAAATTTCATAAAAGACATAACTAGTCCTTACAATAGTTTAACAAAATTAACTTTTAACTTAACGAAAATACGAGATGTTACACGAATGATACAATGTATAAACAAGGTGATCAACCAACGCACACCACCGCCTAATACCTTCTTTTTCCCTCTTTTCACTAGAACATAAATGTTTAACTAGATTTAAAGAAGAGCTTCGGGATGGATTCAACTAGATGTTCATGCCCCATTCTTGTAACAACTATATAACTATAAGAATAACTATATAATGATCTTCTGGTAGATCATGTATTGTTTACAACTTTCTACCATATTTGCTATGTAAATAGTGAATTAAAAATCAACCAAGGAATCGATTATATTGTAAGCATTTTAAAAATCTTCCCTTACAATTTATTTTTGTAGGTAATTTAGGGCTCATTGATGAATGTTTAAATTAATCTAATTAAAGGAACAACAAACTATGCTAAACCCAAAAGCAATTGGAATTCAAATCACAATTTCATAAAACAAACATTCCTTTCTAACCCTAAAATAATCCTCAAAGTTTACTTTAATTTCCAATAGACTTATAGCATCACAACATAATCCAATCGTAACTGAATAATCAACATGTAGGTCTTGGCTAACATCACATGCAATAACTCAGATAATATCAATTCAACAAAAATTGTAGTGAAGATCAAAGGCATAGATCTTATCGTGTTCAACGTAGAGCACGTTGCAATCTGCCAGACCAAATGACATTAAGTTCAACAATCGAAACAACAACTACCACAAGAAAAACAACAATGCAACATAAAATCAAAGTGCAACACACCAACAAACCAAATATGAAAATCAAAGACCAAAAGACGAAGCCACTGTCCAACTTTAACAGCTAACATAGATCATAATGAAGAACCTACGATCAAAGATAGCAATCAAAGACATAAAGTCTTTGAGTGCCACTACATTGATGTGCAAAGACACAACCACATAAATAACTTAAAAGAGAAAACACAACACGTAGAAAACCTAATAAAATCATTCGCAATTGGAATTTATAATGAAGTAACATATAAAAATTTGGCTTATGTATCACAAATCAAATCAAATAACCATTTGTTTTTTCCAACCCACGAGCCATCCATTTACTTGTATTAGATACATCAAATCAATCACCATTCTTTGATATACGTTTAAATACATTTCTATGTGTTCAATTTGTGTTCTTTGACAGTTGATAATTAGTCACCCATTATTCTAATTAATTAACTAGTTTTCTTTTAAAACAACTATTTACAGACCCTTTATTCATACATTTAAATTTGTATTTTTATCTATCATAATACTTAAACATAAAACCACACGAGGAGAGTTATCTTTTCCACATACATTGATACCGCTAACCCATTTCGTATTAATTAGAAGTAATATTTAAAAAACCATTGAAATTCATGCCTGAACTGATTTAAACAAGCCAATACAACCGGTGAAGAGCAACATGAGTCTCAGAGCGTCAGAGTGTATCGGGAAAACTAAGGGTTCATGTAGGGGCATTATGGGGTAGTAATAATTATTCAAACCCATAGATACCGGTCCTTACTTGTTGTTCTGAGGTCAATCCTTAATGTGGGGCATCACCTCTCACATATTGAGTATGAGGTAGCTTATCACATGCCAGTTAATAGGTCGGGTGATTCTCATTTTAAAGGGCAACATGGTTCGATTTACAATTCACATTTGGCAAGCTAGTTTTTACGCTTCGACCCATGGTTTTTGGTTTCAGTAGACCTTACAACCCAAATTGGTTGGTATAAATACAAGAATACAACTATATATACCCCTAGATGGAGTGGTAGATTACCTTTTGACTATTTAAGTTTTCTCTTGGTCAGCGGTTTGTTTGCTTAGTTTTGCCCTTACCCTCGGTTATGGTTCCAACTATGACTCTGATTCGATTTTGCCCTCGCGATCATGCTTTGTTTTTACCATCAGTGTCGTTGCTCATTGATTTTGATTCTCCAGGAAGAATTGTTCCATTCCACTCGATAAGTGGTAAAGTGATTACATTAAGTGAGTGTCATGATTCGATTACGTTTGTCTTTAACCCTCATCTGTCACCCAATGTTCATTATATAGTTTGTTAAGTTAGTGCTATTATTCGTGTATGCATATCTTGTGTCAAAAGATCCATGACTCCTATTGTTAACTAAATATCATTTGTAGTCTATTAATTTACTATGTTTCCTTCCATTGTAATTATAAACCGATGCCCCTAATCTAAAAAGCAAATAGAGCAGTCGAACTGCTAAAACCAAACCGTTTAACTATTGAACATTCAAAACCAAACCGTCAGCTAAATTAGTTTTCGTTTTTTTAAACCGTAGTTACCTGTCTGCAGATTTCCCATCAAAACCGACCGAAACAGACCATACACATCTTGATAGGGGTAACAATCAATGTTTTCAGAACCGGATCGCACGTCGAACCGGACGCCTTACTGGTTTGGTGGTCGGACCGGTAGGACTAGTTGGACCGGATTTAACTATATTTTAATTATATTTATATATGTAATTAAATATAAGTAATGTATATATGATTTACATATATTTTATAGTTATATATAAAACTTAGTTATATTTGTATATCCGATGTACTAATTTATGGTTTAACACCCCGTTTTTACTCATTATAATTAAAAAAAATAAAAAAGTGGTCTGAACCGGTCCGGTTTTCCCGGTCCGACCAACGGTTCGGGACGAACTGACCGGTTTGACCAGTCCAAAATGAATCAATGCGAACGGGACAAATCACCGATCCCCGGTCGGCCCGGCCGGTCCGATCAAGTCGCGAAATCATTGGTAACAATCACTTGGTGCTTAGGCGCGAAACATAACGAGTTTCCCCCGCTAGCTTTGTGTGTCAAACAAGCAACCGACCCAAGCGATACATCATACACATACCAAATACGACGTCGTCTTTAGTCGGGTTCTAAGTTCTAACAAGCCTTTTCACCCGATTTTGGTTAGGTTTGAAGATAGGGAAATCAGAAGCACATATACAGGTCACAAATTGCGTTATTCGATAACCTAGGGTTTGATTAATCATCTAAACGATCTGTATTTGTGCTTTGATTTTCTTAATTTATTCATTCAATCGATCACCGGGGGTGAGGGACGTTCGATCTTCCGCGCCGGAAGAGTCGTTCAGGTTAGACTGAGTGAAATTCTGTGATTGTTCTTTGATTTTGTTGAATTAATTGATCACTGGGAGATTGAGACGATTGATCATCTGTATTGGAAGACTCATTCAGGTTAGACCGACGGAAATTGTTTATGATTGTTGTTTACTTGAACAATTTAGCACTGAAATTGATTGTTGAAATTATGCTGAAACAAGTTGTATGTTTGTGGCGGAAGTATTGTTGTTTAAAGCAAGTTTTGAATCCATAGGGCATTATTTGTTAATTTATTGAGTTAATGATAATGAATGTGTTGAATTACGGGAAGAAGGTATTAATTTGCAAGATGGCATGAAAGTTGACAACTCTACTGGATATATTCCTGAATATCATGCAAATTAAAGCATTTTGTGAGTAGAAGAAGCTGAAAATTGTTATACATATGCTTAGTTATTAACACCTGCATGTGCATAGATTTACAACATTGCCATAGTTTTGATCGTTTTGTTGCTACGTTATTTTGTTTTGCTACCTGCATTTTACTGGTTGAAACTTCATTATTTGTATTGGCGCTAGCAGGTTATAAATTGTGGTCGTGGCAGTTGTAGTGGCTCATTGGGATCTCAATGCTCTTGAATTAGCTGGTCTTTAGAATGAAGGAAGAGGAAGAAGATAGAGCTTTGTTAAGTAGTCTCGGTGTCACATCAGCAAACCCAGATGACCTTGAACATGATATGTTAGAACAGGTGTTATTTCATCTCTGTTAATTTCTTCTGTTATGCTTATTCTTTTCAACTTATAAGTTGGCCTAGAATGATTATGTGTAACTTGCAGGATACGAACCAAAGAAATATGACTTAGAAGGTTGTCATATTGGCTTATACTTAGGATAATGATGCTTACATGCTGTCAGTTTTTCACAATTGGTTTTGTAATCATAGCCTTCATGTATTGGCAGGCAAGAAGCAATGCTGAACAGGGCAGCCAAGTGGGAGCAACCGATGAACCATCATCCAGCAGCCAAACAGATGTCTTTAATAGATTAAGAGCAATAAATGTTGAAATAGATGCTGTTGCATGCACAATTGAAGATGTGAAAAATATATCAAGAACCGAAGAACAAGTACACAACAATGATGAGGAAAATGATCTGTTAGACGGAAAACAAAGCATTCTGCAGGCTTCCAATGATCTAACCCTTCAACATGCTCTAGCAACCGACCGATTGGAAAGCCTAAAGCGGACAAAGGCTCAACTTGAGAAACAAGTTGCAAATTTGGGAAGTGAACCTAAAGCTGCTAAACAACAGAAGATCTTGCAGTATCTTGTTAAAGAAGAACCAAATCACAAGCGCAAGCAGAAAGAAGTTCCAAAAACAAGTAAGAAATTGAAGCGGCATAAAACAGTAGCCTTCAGTGATGATGGTGATTTTGATGCTGTTTTAAATGCAGCCTCTACTGGCTTTGTTGAAACAGTGAGTCCTCCAAAGTGGTTTCTGTTTTACTTTAGAAAACATGAGAAGTAAATATTTTATTAGAAAATCTGGATAAAACGGGACTTATTGTTACAGGAAAGAGACGAGTTGGTCAGGAAAGGAATTTTAACCCCGTTTCATAACCTAAAAGGATATGAACGTCGCATTGAGGAACCAGGACCATCAAATACCATTGAAGAAGTCAATGGACTCAATGAAGTCAATGATTTTACTTCTGCTAGTATATCAAGAGCTGTTAAGTCAATAACAGAGGCTGCAAAAGCCCGTCCTACCTCAAAGCTGTTAGATCCAGATTCCTTACCAAGACTTGAAGCACCACCACGTCCATTTCAAAGACTTAAAGCCCCTTTTAAAAATCCCCAGTCTCAGAAAATTGAGGGAGAAAATTCTAGAGATTCAAATAGGAAAAAAAGGCGACCTTTGCCTGAGAAGAGATGGAGGAAACGAGCATCTCGTGAGCAGAATCTTCTGGAAGAAAATGGTATGTCATTAGATGAGAGATGTAAATGTTACCAGTTAAAAACAAAGGTCCCCACTATAAATGGGTTGATTCTAACAAAAAACTAGTTACCACCCTATTTTTCAGCTCTAGCATGTTGTTTAATATTTGTCTTCATTTCTCGTATTATCCTGAATGCAGATGACACAAGAGGCTCTAGTATTGAAGATGATAATCAAGAAGATGATGAAGAAGCAGAAGAAGGTGATGAAGCTGCTTTTGTGAAACTAGAAGGTGGATTAAATATTCCAGATTCTATTTTCAGTCAACTCTTTGACTATCAGAAGGTAGGTGTACAGTGGTTATGGGAGCTTCATTGCCAAAGAGCTGGTGGAATAATAGGAGATGAAATGGGCCTTGGAAAAACCATTCAAGTTATTTCGTTTCTTGGAGCTCTGCATTTCAGTAAAATGTATAAACCGAGTATAATCATATGCCCAGTCACACTTTTGAGACAATGGAAAAGAGAAGCAAAAAAATGGTATCCAAACTTTCATGTGGAAATATTACATGATTCTGCTCAAGATTCTTCCTATAAAAAGAAACAAACAAAATCAGATGAGAGTGATTATGAAAGTACTGAGAGTGATGAAGAAGAAAAAATATATCCAAAAGGCAACAAGAGGTGGGATTCTTTAATAAACCGTGTTTTGAGAAACGAATCTGGTTTGTTGATTACCACTTATGAGCAGTTACGGATTCTTGGAGAAAAACTGCTTGATATCAAATGGGGATATGCAGTACTAGATGAAGGACATAGAATAAGAAACCCTAATGCAGAAGTTACTTTGGTTTGCAAACAATTACAAACTGTTCATCGTATTATAATGACAGGTGCACCTATTCAGAACAAGTTAAGTGAGCTTTGGTCATTGTTTGATTTTGTATTTCCTGGAAAATTGGGTGTTCTGCCTGTATTTGAAGCCGAGTTTGCAGTTCCAATTTCTGTTGGTGGTTATGCTAATGCGTCACCTTTGCAAGTATCCACTGCTTACAGGTAAGCATGATCGTTTATAACCGAGGTGGCAGTTTTGACTGTTTTACTTCTAAAAATGCTTTTCGCTGTGGTTTCATCTTTGTTGACTTATTCAATACTATTGGACTTAACCTACCAACTTTCATCGTATTGTTTACGAAAAGAATGGGAAAAAAGTTATGTTTCTGCCTTGTTACCCAACCTGCTCGACCACTCATTTAGCCACCTCAGTCCTTATATCTATTGTTTTTAGGTTATGTTTCTGATAATCTCAATAATCTACAGATGTGCAGTTGTTCTACGTGACTTAATAATGCCATATCTTCTTAGAAGAATGAAAGCAGATGTAAATGCTCAACTTCCATCAAAAACCGAACACGTTCTATTTTGCAGTCTTACATCAGACCAGCGATCTTTATACCAATCATTCCTCGCCAGCTCAGAAGTTGAACAAATTTTCAATGGAGAAAGAAACTCACTTTATGGAATTGATGTGATGCGTAAAATTTGCAATCATCCTGATTTACTTGAAAGAGAACATGCAGCCCAGAATCCAGATTATGGAAATCCAGAGCGAAGTGGGAAAATGAAAGTTGTTAAACAGGTGCTCAGGGTTTGGAAAGAACAGGGTCATAGGGTTCTTCTTTTTGCCCAGACACAACAGATGCTTGATATTCTTGAGAATTTTCTAATTGGCGAGTCTTATACATATAGACGGATGGATGGGTTGACACCTGTGAAGCAGAGAACGGCCTTAATGGATGAATTCAATAATACTGAGGAGGTCTTTATATTTATTTTGACAACTAAAGTTGGTGGGCTGGGGACGAATTTGACCGGTGCCAATAGAGTGATCATCTTTGATCCTGATTGGAATCCGTCTACAGATATGCAGGTTGGACTTCGTTTTACTTTTGTTTTTACCTCGATTTCCACTTGTTGGTTTGGCTTAAACAGTAATAAGATAATGTGCAAACGGGTAAAATGATTTGGTTTGGGGCAAAATGGCTAATTTGTTGATCAAAATATTTTAGGTGTTTGTTGTGTTAAAATAACACTTTAGGTGACTCTGGTTCTGTTTGACCTTTTTGTCCCATTTTCATTGTAACTGCTCCCAATGTCCCAAAATTATAGTTGAACTATTTTAATGTCTTAAATTAGTTGTCCATTCTTGCAAACGAATACTATTTTTTATTACCTTCCCAAGTCAAGTAATATTCTGAATGCAACTATGCAATTTAAAGTTGCATTTTGTTGGTTAAAATCTGTGTATTAAGTGTATACATCTTAAGTTGTGCTTTCTTAGCGGACAATATTTTGCGACGGTTGGAGTAAATATTTTAATATTACCTGTCACTGTTAGAGATAATTATAACTTGTATCAACTCATTTATAAGTAAAAATATTGAAATTTCCATCTGTATCTAATTCTTTTAATCTTCAAACTATCTAAGCTTGAATAGTTTCTGATGATAATTGTTATCTTGCATTGCTAATCACAGGCGAGAGAGCGTGCTTGGCGTATTGGTCAAACAAAAGATGTAACTGTTTATAGACTAATAACTCGTGGAACAATAGAAGAAAAGGTGTATCAACGACAAATATACAAACATTTTTTAACCAACAAAATCTTAAAAAATCCACAACAGAAAAGATTCTTCAAGGCTCGAGACATGAAAGATCTCTTCAGATTAAGTGACGATAGAGATAATGACAGTACTGAAACATCTAATCTGTTCAGTCAGTTATCTCAAGATGTGAATATTGTTGGTTCTAATGCAAGTAATCAAGGGTTAAATGGAGCAGCAATTGTCAAAAATGAGAATCCTGCAAGCATAAAAAAGTCATCCAAAAAGAAAGAAAAAGAAAAAGAAAAGAAAAAGAAAAAATCGATGATAGCAATGAAGGGGAGGGCGAGGAAACGAGTATTTTGAGAAGTCTCTTTGATGCTCAGGGGATTCATGTAAGTATTTGCCTATAATTGTTGGTTATTTGATAAAATTATAATAAAGATTTCGTTTTAATAAAGTTGAATATGATTCTTATTATTTAAAATCTTGTTTTATGGTTTTCAGAGTGCAGTGAACCATGATTTGATAATGAATGCTAATGATGAGGAAAAGGTGAAGCTTGATGAACAAGCTTCTCAAATTGCACACCGAGCTGCGGAAGCATTACGCCAGTCAAGAATGATTCGAAGCCGAGAAAGTATTTCGGTCCCAACCTGGACCGGGAGATCTGGAACTGCAGGCGCACCTGGGTCATCTGTAACCCGGAAATTTGGGTCAACAGTGAACTCCAAATTAATTACCAAAGCTCGAACCGATGAGGGGCCATCCAACACCAAAGGGTTTGTTGCTGGTGCATCGAGTGGGAAAGCTCTATCTTCATCCGAATTACTTGCTAAGATTAGAGGGACCAATGAGCAAGCGGTTGGTGATGCACTTGACCACCAACTAGGTGCGGGTTTGAGTTCCAATGGTCGAGCCCGGTCAACTCATAACTTGGGTGGGGTGCAACCCGAGGTTTTGATTCGTCAAATTTGTACTTTTTTACAACAACGAGGTGGAATGAGTGATTCCGCTAGCATAGTGAAGCATTTTAAAGAGAGGATTCCATCAGAGGATTTGCCTCTATTTAAGTCACTTTTGAAGGAGATTGCTACTTTGGAGAAAAACCCGAATGGGTCATCATGGGTTTTAAAACCTGAGTACCATTAATACTAATGAGTCCCTCGGTTATCAGTTTAATTTTTGAAGGTAATTATTACCATGATTAAAGATTTTTAACTATGGATTAGGAAAAACTTCGTTAGATTGTGCTTTGTTTTGAATAGGTTAGTGTACATTCTTTTTCTTTTTTTGGCTAATAGTTATGTTGATACATTAGTATGCTATCATCGTTAGTCTAACTTAAAGCTAGGATGGTTTGGTAAGGTTAAAAAACATGATTAGGCTACCGACAGTAGACCCGTTTGCCCCATTTTTCTTCGGATACATTAGCATGCTATCATCGTCAGTGTACATTATTTTTTCTTTTTTCGGGCTATTGTTCTAGTTTTTCCTCATTTCCTGTTTTTTTTCCAAAAGGGTAATGATGGTGGTGTGAAGTTTGGTGGCGCCCGGGTATTTTTCGCCTAGTTGGGAGTTTATTTTTGGGTCAACTCACGGTCACTACACCATCTCATGCTTTCAGGGGATCATAATAACCGAACCAAATCAACATTTGCATCCCTCTAATTTGAACTCATACTATAATTAGTTAAATAAGAGGAGTATAGAAATAGTGTTAAAATTTAATATTTTTAACTAGGAAAACATGATATTAAACACTCACGGGACCTTATAATAATCTGTTAATCTAATAAAGTAAGGTTTTTTTACACTTGTTATTCTCTTAATCTATGTTTTTGACACATGTTATTTTATTTGATGTTCACATATTAATTTTCCTTCTAAAAGGGTGTTATAGTAATTTAAATACTCAAACAAATTTTGTCTCTCTTATTAAAATAAATTTTATTAATTGTTATGTTTTTCTCTCTTATCTATTTTTAAAAAATCAAACTAGCTTTTTCTAAAATAGATTTTATAAAGAAGATTAAAAACAACTTTTAATTAAAATCTAAATAACAAAAAACTAAAGTTTTATATCATATGAAATTTTCTATAACATTAAACATTTTCTAAACAAAATATTTCAAAATCGTTTTGTTTTTTAAAAAAAGTATACGTAAGTGAAATATTTTAAAACAGTCTTATTAAAACAAACAAAGTAATTACAAATCACATTTTTTTAAAAACAAGATATTTATAAAAAAATATTTTCAATAAAAATCTTTAAAAAAATATTTAAAAATAAAATTATTTACATAAGAGAGTTAAAAAATGGTATACTTGTTTTATTTGTAACTATTTATGTTTATTTTACATAAATATTTTACATTAAATTTTAATCCATTTACTTAATGGGTGTTTAGCCTATCTATCTTAATAAACTAAAATAAGCGTGAAACTATTGTAGATCACATTATACTTACTTTCTCATTTCTCAATATTATTAATAATAAATACTAATAATATTACACATACAATTTCAAATTACTAATATATAATTTAATAAATAAAATCCTTTTTTATTAAAAACACACTTTAAAAACAAAAATTCACAATTTTTTTATAATATATAAAAGTTTGAGAAAAATATATTGTTGTTTATTTACTTAAAGTAGCTACTATATGTATTTATAATTATAATTTATCTTCAAACATGATTTTATAATGTATAAATTTTTATTAATAATTATTTAATTATTTATTTGTTCAATCCGTGTATTACACGGGGACTAACCTAGTATGAGATCATGTAAATCAAATTTTGTGCTGTGGTGTTTGAAATTCAAGACATAAAATTAGTGAAAACAAAATTAAAACATGAGACATGTGCTGGAGATTAATCAGACGTTTATTGCTATCTTACATCTACAAACTTAAAAGTCTTAAGATTAATACTAAAGCGGGGCAAAATTCACTTAATCTAAGTTTGGGGTAAGATTATGACTTGGAATAAAATGTCGTTAACATATTTTTATTTTTTATTCTCTTTTAATTCTTTTAATCTACAAAATGAATGTGGGACAAGATGTAACAAGACACAAAATAAAACAAGTAAACAACATAATAAAACCCTAAACAATAATCACAATGATACTAGTTTATAAGACATGGCTTACAAAGCCAACTTAAATATGTATTTCACACATTGCAAAACTCTTAAACATGTGGTATTTCTATAAGACACAATGCAAACCATCAACAACATAAATCCAAAACATCTATGAAATTGACTATAACAAATAACACGCGTTTCAAATCTATAAGAAAAAATAGATAAAACGATGTCAATGTAACACAAATTTCATTTCAACCAATAGACCTAAAACTTCAAAAAGAAGGGGACCAACAAGTGTGTTATGCCTCCTTGTCTAGCACAAAGATTAAATCCTTAAGTTCACACATGACATATGCTACATTGAAGATTTTAGTAAACTACTCTAGGAAAAAACTGCACTCATGGATATTTTCCAAAGTATGGTGACGATAATCAAATTAATATAAAGTTTAGGGTCCATTGTGTACAAAACATTATCACATTATCGCCCCAATTGAATACTATAAAAGCCCTAAAAACCCTAACAAAACCCTAGAGTATTCTTTTGCCGTCTATCATCGGAAGATACTTCTTACACCGTCATCTTTCTCCTCCGGCGAATCAAGGTTCGTTCTCCTTTCCATTCGAATTCGCTTCAATTTTTGATTCGTGTTGTCAATACATAATCGATCGTTAACATTTGTGGTTGAAATTTGCTTGCAATCAACGATTTGTGTTGTGATTTATGAAGTTTTGATTTACGCTTCCAATCGAAGGGTTGTTCGATTGGTAGATTAGAGTAAAAGTCAACAGTTTTTGTGCATTGGCTTCGAAATTGTACTCAAATTTGTGCTAATTTAGGGTTTTAATGGTCACCATACGAAAATCGGAAGTGTGAGGGTTTCACTGTTCAAAATTGATAATATTTCAATGGTTTTTGGGGGTTGGAAACGAAACGAAGTGATGATCGCATCAACTTTTGTAATGTTGTTTCCAATATTTTTGTTTGTTTGGATGGAAATTATTGCTTTTCATACCTATTAGTTGTTGATGTTCGTATCATATGTGTATACTAAAATGATCTTTATATTGACGGTAGCGTTTGTGGTTCTTGCAGGATACTGAACCAAGATGTATCTCCAGTTTTACATTAACGAAAATGGTGATAAGGTTTACACCACCAAGGTTCGTTCTTTAAGGTGTTTTTTTGGTTAAATAGCTGCCAATAAAGGAGGGGGGGGGGGAGCACTTGTTTCTTTTCATCATCTTCTTTCTTACAATACAAATGTAATGATAGTGGCTTGTGTATTGAAGGCCTTGTTTTTGTTACAGACGGTTGATATCCTTACATGTTTGATGTAAACCATAAATTTAAGTAGTTGTTGATAATATTGTTTACTTTTATTGGTGTGCAGAAAGAATCACCACATGGATTGGCCACACAGTCTGCTCATCCTGGTATGTGATTTATAAACAGTCACCATTATCTGTATTTTCTTCTTCAGGATTTTATAACCCAAATACAGAGGTCACAAAATGGGTGGGTCTGACGGCCTATGTAATGGATCAAATAAGATATACCAGGCAACCTATTCACTTGTGCAGTTGTCTGTTAAATGACTACAGTATTTGACTATTTTCTTTGTAACAGATTGGTATCTGTTAATTATTTGGATTGAGTGAATTAGTAGGTTGTATATATTGAAAAAAACACTGGCTTCTGACCCGGTTAACCTGCTTTTTTTTAGCTATTTCTGATATCGTGTTTGATCTTAATATACAACAAAAACATAAAATCTATCACATATCAGCTCAAACCACATTCTCAGGTAACTTATATTTGTTTGCAGCTCGTTTTTCCCCAGACGATAAGTTCTCAAGGCAAAGAGTTTTGTTGAAGAAGCGTTTCGGCTTGTTGCCAACTCAAAAACCAGCTCCCAAATACTGAAATGCTTATGCTTTTTGCTTATTTATGTGTGTTGTGGTTTGGGTGGTTATGCCAAATGATTAGTTATGTACCCAGTATTGTGAACCCAGCATGAATGAGAATGTCCTGTTATCTAGCTTTTTCTTCATTTTCGAACAGTCATTTGATTTTAGTGTGATTATAACCATCCACAACAAGGCCGTAAGACAAGTACGTGCCCAGTTCTGGTTGTTTTCCGGTGAATGCTGCACGTACCCGTCTTCTGGTCGGTGTCCATCTTTCCATAGGCCAACCACTGAAGTGTTTGTAGGTTCAAAGACCGGGAAGGAATTTTTGGTACGTCTCTTGGAGGCGGATTTGAAACTGAAACTGAAAATAGAAAGATGTCTTGATGGTTTGCCGTATTTTAGATTTACAAAGGGTTATGGTATTATGCAAACGATTAAATTCGGCATCATCATACTGGTAGTCGACTAGCGAGTCGTGTGCATACTTGTTTTTTGGTTGGTTGTTGTCTTTTGAATCAGACATGTACCTCGTCTTCATAGGGTGGATTTGCAAGTGTTTGTAGGTGAGGTATACATATATGTAAATAAAGGGAGGTTATGAGTTGAGTCAATGAATTTTTACAGCAATGAGTTTTTTTTCTAAGGGGGTGGGGGTGTGATCCTGGTTGGGATACGGATAGATGGACCCAATTAACATAATACCTATTAATTCAATTCTAACCATCTATTAATTATAAAATAATCAAGATTCTAAATGAGTGGTAAAGATGACATTAAGGGTATGTTGTATTTTTCTGTAATTTGATTTGACATAAAACTTTCAAAATTTATTTTTTATATTTTAAAAACATTACCCTATTACTACCAATTCACATCCAAACCCTTAATCCACCTTCACACCATCGGTTGACCATCATCACAACCGCCATCTCCACCGCCCTATCTGGGTACTTAAACCATCATTATTGGTCCAGATCCGGGTACTTCAACCACCGCCATCCCACTGCCCCTCATCGCCACCACCACCCTCCGCCCCTAATTCTTACCGTGAGGTTTGTCTAAGGTCGCGTCATCTGCAACACTAATGACAAGACCATCAACATCGAAGTCGTTCGACTCGCACCTCACCCCAACTACTAGCACAAAGTCCGCAAGAAGTTTCAAGCCCATGAACCATTAGCAAGATGAAGTATTTTTCTTGCGCTTCCCGTGCCCAAAAGGGTTTCGTCGAAGAAGATGACACAAAAAGGTGGATTTGAGTTAAAATCTTAGGGTTTTTCGGAGGTTTAGAAGTGATAAGGTGTGTTCTTTCTGTTGTTTGTTATTGCGATCTAATTTTTGTGTTGTAGCATACATTAAAACTTGTTGCATTGGTAAACATTAACAAAATCTGTAGTATACCATTTTATATCGTAGTTACAGATTTGTTTACACTAGTTTACATTGGGTTACAATAGTTTACATTGGTTTACAATATGGTTTTCATGACAGTTTTGCTCTAAGTTACAGTAGTATAACAGTGTAACTTGATGTAACTATGTACGAGTAATACTTTTTTTTTATTTACATTGGTTAATATTTGGGTTGTTTTGTTTCGGATGTAGTGCTAAATCATTAGGACATGGTGTAATGTCGTCTGGTTTACATTTAGCAAACGTTTGATTTACATTGGTTAATGATTCATTTGTGTTTACAGATCGTTTTACATTGGTTAATATTGTTTTACATTGGTTTATATTGATGTAATATCGTTTGGTTGTTTTAATGATTATTCTACTTTTAGTTGGAGTGATGTAATAACATGTATTTAATAGTGTAACTAGATGTTTTTGTTACAACTTTGCTAAAGATTACACTAGTGTAACATAATCTAATATCATTTGGTTGTAGTAACGTGGATGATATTGTTAGTTGGAGTGGTGTTATATCGTGTATAAAAGTTTCATACAATAGTGCAAGATTATATTTGTTAATAATGTCGTTTGAAAGATTATATGAGAATTAACATTATAACTTATTGTTTTTGTTATAACATTGTAATATGATGTAACTGCATACGTATAAATTTTTTTTTTTTTGCAATGCTATATTAGAATTAAAGAGAAAAATATGATAAGTTTAATGGTGTATTTTTTATAAAAAAATTACAATTTATAAAAAAGTTATAAGTGTTTAAATAAAAAGGGGGTGGAGTTTTCTAAATATAAAGAAAAAAAGAAATATGGGTGAAGTTTGAGAATGGTGGAGTGAATTGTCTTTTCATCATTTGAGTTTGGGTTCGAGGCGTAGGAGGTAGAGGGGTATTTTGATCTTTTTAACACTCACTTAACATAAAACTTTTATACCGTTAGTCAAAAGACCGAAAATAGAATCGATTTGCAAAACTCAGGCCATAAACGTTAGTACTTAAGTGGAAACCATATACAAAACCTAGGGACGAAAATCAAGATTAACTCTAGTAATTAAAAAAGTGAAGATAAGATTTGGGTATTTATGTCCGTTTTTATTAATAATCATTATGCAAGATCCATTATGAAATAACCGTTAAATATAAAACTTAAACACCGTTCAAAAAATATTTAAAATTTAAACAATGCTATCCTAGATTTATATAGTTGTCAGAAGAATGGGTAATTAACATGATTTCTTATTATTTAATTACTAAATTTATCATTTATTAATTAAAGAGACATAATATTTAAATAAAATATAGTGATGATGGAGAAAAAATGATATATTTACGAGAAGAATGAGTATGATATCGTTATAGGTAAAATAATGTACGCGAAATAGACGAAAACATATTAAGCCTCTTTGCAGAAAGAATTGAGTGTTGGTTTTGTGGATCTTTTAATAATGAAATGAAGTAGGAAAATAGTAAATCATGTTATTGATAGAATAGAAACATGTTAATTGCAATATAGTTAGACGACAAAATACGCATGGTGCTTCAAGGTAAATGAAATTGGCTATTTGTGTTCAACGTATATGCTTTTTTATAAAGTAATCACTTGTAAAGAATTTGATTTTGACCTACTAAGTTTTGTTCATTTAGTTTTCATTTAAGTTTATAATATTATATATTAAAGTTTATGGTATTTATATTAAAGTGAAATGTTCTAATGATGTTTTTTTATCTAATCATAAAAACTATAAAATACTATGTTTGGTATGTGATCTTTTATAATAATCTTGTTACATGTTTTTAGTTATTATTACTTTTAATAGTTGATATCGTAAATGAATGGTGAATTTTTTTTTTTTTCTATTTTGACCACCAAACTTTGGGGTTTTTATGTTTAGCCTCAAATCATTACTCTTTACGCACACACCTACCTACTTAGAGAGAGAAGGAAAGAGGTTGCGCAAGTTATAATGTCTGAAGCAACTTCAACAATAACCAAAATGATAAAACCACATCAATAACAAAAACAAACGTAATAGTTGAGACTGTACAAAGCACGGTCAGGCACCCTTTGTCGGTAATATATAAATATCTCATTATCAATTCATTATCACAAACAAAAAGGAGTTGAAGTTCAATCATAGATGAAATCATGAAACTAGTTGCAAAATGTAAGGAAACAAAGAGAAGTACAAAACCATAACTAAAACGGGCTTGATTAGTTGAAGTTAATTGTATTAAATGGGCTTGAAACTATTAATATGGGCTTGGGCTTGATGGTTTTCAGAAAACAAAATGATAAGGTCAACCAATCAACCGTCAAAGTCAAAACTTTATCTTCTAAAATCTAAAGTCTAAACTCTTTGTTTCACTATCAACTTGGCATAGTTATGATAGTTCAACCATCAAATGTTGTATGCTAACAAGCAACAAGGCTAATATGTTCTTCAATTATTTTTTATCCTTTTTTAGGATTTAATATTTTTCTAGTGTTGAAATTTCCATATTGTCCAACTAGTTCAATCAATCATGTACTTCTATATCGAGTCACCGGTCATCGTTGATTCTTTCTTTACCGACAAAAATGTAAGAGGTGAAGCTTAGATTTTATAACAAAAATCCAACGAATTCCAGTGACTTGTGGGTCAGTAGTCAGAGGACCAACCTTGTTTCGCCACTGACTATAACCTCTAGGTATTATCATCGTCAAGTTTGGTTTTTTTCTTATCTGATGCTTACATCTCTATATTGGCCAACATATTGATATGTAATGATTTCAGCTCTACATACTTGTTTAATGTACAAAATTCACATGCACATGTATACTATATACTATTGCTTTCAGTCTTACTCTTTGACATGCATGATAACAACTAGCTGCACATGCATGCATAATATCATAACTTTAAATACACCATGGATTCTTGTGATCATATATTACTGGTATACCACCATTCCACTTTTCAACTGTTTAATTTTGTATTTTAGCAACTTATTATTATTATTTTCTATTGTCTTAAATTGTACATATTTCTTTGTTGCTATGTATTATTTGTGCAGTGGCATGTGGTGTCAGTAATATGCTAATTCTATGAATCATTCCAACACTTGGTTCAAGTTAGGTAATTGGTTATCTTTTGTGGGAAGATAGAAGGTTTCGCCTCTTTTAAACTTATGGAAATACAGCGCGATAAAGCAGTCCCTACTTGTAAAGTTACGTCTACGTCTAATTGCCCTCGACTGAGAGTTTTCATTACCACGGTCGATCTCCACAAGCCATGTGGCATGCGTGTCGTTTTAAGTAAGGTTTGTAACGCGTACACGATTTTGATGATTCATTAGTCCCCCCCCACCCCCAATTATACTTAGTCCAACAAGATACGCATGACATGAAAATAAGCAGAGGTCATGGGTTAAAGTTTCACTCAGAGCAAAAATACTCAGGGTTAGAGGTACGGTCCTGGCTGTAAAACGAATAGCTGGGTCCAATTAAAATAACCATATTATTAGGGTCATACATTTTCGTTTAAAAAACAAATAAATAAAAACTATGGTATACAAATAGATAAATTTCAGTCAAGATCATGTTAATTCAAAAGGTATTTTCTGGGGTAGGGCTATTTGTGTTGGGGGGAGGCTTTTTGAAAAAGAAATTTTAGAGAATCAATAAATATAAATAAAGTAAAATAAAATAAAATCTGAGGTGTGTTGTGTTAGTAAAATTAAAATAATAATGAAAACATTTAATGCATTTAGTATAAATACTAAATTCATATTATGTTGATAGTAAAATGATTATTTTCTCCACTTTTTTTATTTTTATAATTAATCCAAAGTTTTATATTCACTTACTCTCCTTCAATTTTTTTTTAAATTTACACTTTAAGCTTTAGTTTTTCATGCGACTTGGGAAATATCACTTTAACCTCAACGAGTTTAAGCTTCGAGTTTATCCATTGTACATTTTTAGTTACAAAAAATCTAATTAGTTACGTCCTTATTGTTATGTATGTGTTGGTGTAAGTTCGAGTTTATCTATATATGGTACGCTGGAAATTTTGCTAGAAACAAGCCGGGTCATGTATAAAACATTTCGTGCTAATTTTTTATGTACACTTGAAGTTGGTGTACGTTTCAATGTAGAACGTGTTTGAAAACGAATGAGGTCAAATATAATATGTTTTCGTTCACCAATACAAATTCGAATGACTTATGTTTTGACGTAAATTAAATTCAAAAACAAGTCGAGATAATTGCAGGCTATACACTATCACGCCGTGTACGTCGCCACCATAATGCGTAAATTTAATGACTAGTTTATCGTACAATTGAAGTTATATTGTGTTAAATTGTTGAATTATAGTCGGAAAACGTAAAAATGAAGTTTTCTGTTGAAAGTTTAACAAAATCAATGATTGCAAATGAAACTTATTAAATAATTACATAAATATAAAAGAAAAAAAACAAAGCCCTCTGCCCCATGCATCGAACCCACGTCTTTTCGCTATAAAATGAATCAAATCTTTAACTCAAGAAAGCACTGAGAATAATAATATTTTTAGCAGGCAACAAACAACACCAACCCAATAGTAGACTTTAGAAAGAAGTGGATATTAATAAACCTTATGTCTTTATGTAATAAAATAATGCTTATATATAAAGAGACGCATCCTCAAGAAAATCTCCTTAAGAAAATACGTATAACATACAAGAAAAAAATACAAGTAAAACGATAGAATTATTAATAGCAGAAGATTAAAAGAATTAAGAGTAAAGTAGGGTTTGCAAGCAGTCACTGACAGTAAAGTATCTACTAGCTTAAATATAGCGAATAGAGTGTAATCTTGACTATAACCTTAGTGAAATCTAACACTTAAACCAAATATAAAGAAGGTCACTAGGCTATTTGTGAATTTGAGAATAAAATTATGTGCTTTTGTTTGGAGTAGTTCAAATAGTAGCTTCTCAAATAGCCAAACATTTTTAGACAAATAATTGTTCAATTATATTGGGACTTTAATCGGCAATCTTGTTGATGGACCAAAACCATTTAAATGTATTGAATTAGCGATCTTGTTGATGAAACAATTACGCTTGTTGAAAATGAAGTTGCAAGAAAAAAAAAGGAAAATCATGGTATCTCTACTAACCCTACACAAAGAGTATGGTGGTTGCACAAGATGTTGGAGAATTTGTATTTTCATTTAACTTCTTTACTTCTTAATCCAATATAGATATAGCATCTAATATGATTTTCAAATAGATTTTATGTTTGCTATGTGTGGGATTTTACTAAGTTTAATTGTTATATTACTTTACACTTTTACAAAAAAATGCCTTGATTTTGAAATGCGTACTAGGTCTAGGAAAACGTCGATTTTGAAATCTGTTCTAGGTCTCTGACAATGTTAAGTTGGTTCTACTCTACTTAAAGTTAATTTGGCATTTAACATACATATATATAATTAAAGAGTTCAGGGTCTCTTGGTGTAGCATTTCTATCCTTTAAGGCTAAGGAGGTAGATTTAAGTTTCGTATTTATCAACTTTTTCCAACCCTAATATCGTGTGAGATTATGAGTTACATTAGATGATATATACGCATCTACAAGATAAGAGTGAAAAATGATTGAATGAGAAAAAAGTTGAAAAAAGAATCTTGGATGGCGTACGCATGTCCAAGAAATTCAACAAAAGTATTTGGGAATATGCCTTCTCGGGCGCACCTCACATAGGTCAATAAAAAAATCATTATACACTTATTAAAACTACTTTAAATTTTATCTATTTCATCACATATATTTTATAATAGCCATGTATTGCACTATTCCTTCCTAGTGTAGTTGAACATAAAACGATATGTGTAAGATAATTCTTTTTTTACACGTGTAAAAAAAGTTCTCACAAAAATAAATAATTTAAAGTTTTTAAGAACGTTAGAAACTTCTTTCTTACAGGTGTTTTCACTTGTGTTAATTAGTTCTTTTTTTCTCAGTAGTTAACTTTTCTTTTCTATTTTTATAAACGTCGATAAATATTTTATATGTTATTATATTTGTATAAACTTACACAATAAGTGTGTTGGAATTGTTTATTATATGTAACTATGTTAGAAAGCTTAGTATTACATAAGTTGAATAAAAATGTATTTATATTAAATATTAAATAGTTATTAGTATAGATTTAACAACTAGAAAAAAGCAAAAAATAAACTTATTTATTAAGTGAAAAGAAAAGCGGAAAAAGTAAATAATAATAATAATAATAATCATAATTAACAATTAAGAAAGAGAAACGTAAATTTTGTTATTATTAGGTTAAAAATATTAAACACAAATGTAAATTATGGCTCATGGACTTTAGGAATTAAGAAATAGAAGAAATGATAAATTACGAACTTATTTATTAGATAAAAGAATATAAACAAAAAAAGTAAATGATACCAATAAAAATTTATTACTTGAAAAAATAGAAACAAAAAAAATAAAAAGATGGATTACAGGATGAATGACGCTCTTATTTACTTATTTATTATATATACATTCTATTAACAATAAACCATCTCTCAATTACATTAACGTCACATCGTATATTTAAAGCCTTCGCCAACCATCTATACCCATTCCTAATCCTTACAATGCATCAAAACTTTTAGATAATCGAAATCATTATTTGTATACGAATACAAATTGTAATTCGAATATCCGAACACCATTTTTTTATTTCTTTGCAATAATAAGATATATGCTACCACAAAAATAATGTAATAGCCAACAAACATTACGAAAGTCTCAATATACACTAAAAAGTTCCAACATAAAATAAAAAAAAAACGTTTAAGATTGTAAATAATAACAAAAAATAGTTTTAATTTCAGATAATCGGATATCTGAATATCCAAATTTTTAAAGCCGCGATCCGAATCCGAAATGAAAATCTTCGAAAAATGCGATAACTTAGCATATATAACAATGTGTGATAGATCAATTAGAAAAAAAGGAAACAATTGCACCTTTTACAACTGGCTTGCAATCAAATTTAAATGGTTTCAAAATTAATGCCCAAAACAAAATAGCCCTAAAACGGTTGCAAGCTTTGTGACCGTTTAAAAAAGTTCACAACACATCAATTGTTAAATACTCACATGATGGAATCAAATGTGGTTTTGGCATGCATGCACTAGTTGTAACTATTGTTGTCACAAGTTTTATGACATGAAAGTTGGTCAGTAAAATGAATACTAAATTATAACGAGTGAATAATATTTTACCGAGGGACTAATTCAAAACGTTTATTCTAAAACGATGATTCACGCACCCATTTACTACTATCACCAATTCACTAAACCATAACAACCTTAATAATCTCATGTATGGATTTAAACTATAGGTTTTATAAAAAAATTATTTGATTTTTATCACTGAACTAGCATTCAACATGACACTAATTTCATAACTACTCTCTCTATATTTCACTTAGAGCAAATCATCTAAATTAATCTATAACTAAATACTTTTTTTTATGAATTAATTATATAAACAAGATAATAAAAAACCAAAACGATAGGTCGAATAACAGCTCTACCTGTATTGGAATTTGGAAGCAAATTTAGCGGCGGATTTGTCGTCCCAAACTTGAATACAATTGCGAGTGTCTTTAGAAAGAAGTAAACATCCACCCCAATCAATGCCATTAATATAAATCCACTCCAATCAATAATATAACCTATTCTTCTACTAGCTTTGCATTCCTAATCAATATGTTTAAATCATGTAATCTATAGCATCTAATTTATTTTTTTAAACGGTCAACGAATAATTATTAAGCCCGGTCATCCGGGTAAATCTATTAGAGAAAAGTCACTCACGTCCGCAAACACAGACATCACTGGTGATCCGACTTGCCTACCATTCTAAAGGAAACCACCACCCAAAAGCCCATTATGGTAAAACTCTTGATCTACTTGAAACATATTACACCTAGTAAGAACTCATGATCTCTACTTTGGAAAGTCATGAGGTGTCTACTCTTAAATCATGTAATCTAGAACTCACTGGCATCTATAGTGTCTAATAAATAAAATTTTTTACCACTTGTCATTTTTAACCTATGTTTTTGTCACTTGTCATTTTTCTAAACATCTATTTTTTAATTTTCCATCTAAAAGAGTACTGTAGTAATTTAAATACTCATACAAATTTATCTCTCTTATTAAATATGAATTTTATTAATTGCTATATTTCTCTCTTTATCTAGAATTTTTTAAATCAAACTATCTTTTATAAAAATAGATTTACTAAGGAAATTAAAAAAATCGCATCTTTTGATTAAAACCAAAATAGAAAAACAACTATAATTTTATATAATATGAAATTTTCTAAAGCAGTAAATCATTTTCAAACAAAATATTTTAAATTGTTTTATTTAAAAAATTATAAAAAGGTAATTTAAAAAAAAATCTTATTAAAAAATCAACATAATTATAAAATAGAGTTTTAAAAATCTAAATTTATATAATTTTACATTTTAAAATAAATATTGAAAAATAAACTATTTAGATAAAAGGGTTTAAAATGGTATAATTATTTTAATTCTTCAACTATTACGTATATATAAATTTAATTATATTGATACTAAAATATTATACTATAAATATTAGTGTTTATTACTAATTATAATCCTTTTAATGAATGGGTTTTTAGCCTATCGATCAATCTATCTGTTATCTAAAAAAACTAAAATAAACGTGACATGATTGTAAAACTCATTATACTAATTTTCTCATTTCTCTATATTATTAATAATACATTCAATACTAATAATATTACTTATACCATTTTCAAACTAAAAAATATATAGCTTAATAAATAAAAAACCTATATTTTTATTATAAACACACTTTTTAAAACAATGATTTTATAAAATATAGAATACAAAAAACTATTTTTTAATTCATTTTTCTTAAAATAAAATATTAAAAATCTTAGTTATTTTATAAAACAAAAGTTTAAGAAAAATGCATTATTATTTGTTGACTTAAAGTAGTTATTTAATCGTAATTATAATGGTATTCTATCTTCAACCATGATGTTGTAATGTATAAATTTCTATTACTAATTATTTTATATTTTATTTATTCAATTCATGTAACACACGAGACTAACCTAGTATTATTATACACAAGTATGCCCCCTCATGTTTTAAGAAATTGTATCTAACGGATGTCATGTTCCTACTTTTATATTACACTGCATCTAGATCTGGATTACTTATATATTAGGATCGAACCTGGGTAACATCAAACAGACATTATGCCTCTTCGACCAGAGAGGAGTGATATAACAGTGAAAAACAATTTTATCATTTTGGAATTAGATGATGAAAATGATGAAAAGATGAAATATTAGTATTTGAAGTGTATGGAGAAGAAGAGCGAGGCTCGGTATATTAGATATGTTGTGTTTATACGAGGGAGAGTAATATATGTTTCGCGTTTCGCCATTACTAATGACCTTACCTCTAGGGCCCTGTTTCTACAAGTTGTACTACTCTTCTCAACTTTTAAAAATATTACTATTTTTCTATAGTTTTTTTGTTAAACATGTCATCATTAATATATTAAATTAATTAAAAAGTTTTAGGTTTTTCTTATTTATTTTTCTTTTATTATTTTTATTAATGTTGTCTTTTATAATTTTTTACGCTTATTAATATTACTATAACAGTATTAATACTATTATTATTACCTGTAAATAAAAATAAAATTATAAAATCTAGTTACTTAATCAAATCAAGACTGCTTTAAGTTATTTGAGATTGTTTTGCAAAAAACTCAAATCGAGGTAAGCTTAAACAATCACAAGCCTTATTTTAGCATATAAAGCTCGAGATCATATTTGAAGTTCTTGGAGAAAGTATTTCTCTAATTTACTTCAACATATATTTTTTAAAAATAGTTTTTTAATTTTTTTAATAAAAGATAGTTATTTATTATTTAAAAATAATTCAGTTTCTATAGAAAATGTTTAAACTTTTTTATACAAACTTCTTTTAGAAAAATTCAAAAGTTTATACATTAAATTATAATAGGATAATCTTTTATTTTGTTAAATACGTTTTTATATTTGTTAGTAAAAACACGACAAGGTGTGAAACCATATTTGTGAAGAGGAAGAGAGGTTATGACATGTAAGAATGAGAGAGATGTTTAGTCTAATCCTTTAAAATTTGATTGTAATAAATTTCACCCTTTAAAAAAATATTTGTGTTTGTAGGACATATATTAAACAAACATCTAGGGTCCTAATATTCTTTTACAAAATTTCTTTTTTTAGTAAATAAAAATACTCCTCCAAAATTGTGGGGGACAACATATTTTAATGTTATCATTAAGAGTTATTGTTATAAAAATATAACATACTTTTTTAAGTAATTCAAAATAGGTAAAATATATTTAAAACTATATATAATCTTAAAATGTATTTCAAGACAGGCAATAATAAATAAATAAATATTTTGTGACTCACTGATTTGTCTTTAAAAGACTAAAAAATATTTAGTTCTTTTTTTATACAAAACAAAATAATTGTGTTGTGTTTGTTTATTAATTATTTATAAAATGATAACGATAGCAACAACAACGCCAATAATAAATAATAAAAAATAAATAAATAAATAAATAAATTAATAAACAAAAATAGTGCCCCCACCAAATGCTTGCTTGCTTTCTATCATAAACTAACTTCACGCCTTGTTGTGTACGTCCAATACTTAACAGAACCCTAATTATATATTTTGTAGTTGCTGCTTTTTATCTATATCTACTTATTTGTGATAAATGATTTGTGCTGATTAACATAGTTATTCGAATATGGTTGTTAATGTTGATGTCTTTTAAGCGCCAAGTTGCTCCGAGTTAAATTTGATCAAATATATATATTAGCTTTAGTAAATAAGTGTGTTGCATTAGTTAAATAAATAAAATATTAATATAATAAAATTCATCAATTATAAAATGATATTTTAATATATAATAAAACGGTAATATCAATTTTTTAAAATTTTATTTAACTTTTTCCAAAAGAATAAACATTTTGTTTTAAAACAAACCGTATAAAAATATCATTTATAAAAAATTTCCTATTATAACTCTCAAATTTGATATTTTTGTTTTTTTTAAAAAAATGACTTTTTAAAAGTACCTATTTTAATAAATTTCGTATTTTTAAAATGATTTTATGCTTTAGAAAAAGTTATTTTTTACGAAAAATTTATTTATTTACAAATAACATTAATAAATAGATTTTTTTCTTAAAAATATGTTAAAGAATATTATTGATAATTATGATAATTATTTAATAGGAGAGAGACGATAAATTTTGATGAGAATAATTATAATGCTACGATATGTCAATATAAAATACCTTTTTATTAAAGTAGATGGATATATGGTGTTACACAACCTCCTGCTCAATTTTGTTTTGGATAAATGATTTAAGTTTTATTGTTGGATCTTGATTAATTTGTTATGTTGGTGGCAAAATACTATTAATTTCATCTAAATATCATAAACCTGTAAACCCTTGATGTTTTTAACAACATTAGGATAAATGGTTTCAGTTATATTGTTGGAACCTTAATTCAAAACCATGATCGATAATGAGTCAAGAACATCAAGAGCATTAATTTTCTTTGAGATGAACGTTACAATGAAAAATGTTATTAAAAGTTATGATAAAAAAGTTTTAAATTCAATACTAAACTGAGCATTTATGACCAAAAAATAGGTTGCAAATTTTACAATCAAATCGATTTGAACGGTCACAAAGTAGCAAGCAACTAGTCAAGCAAATATAAATGGTCATGTAAAATAAGATTACTCACAGAGTCATAGAGGTTTTTGTCATCACGTTTTCAAACGTAGATTTGTTAGAAATAATTTATTTGTGGGTGATTTGTGAAACAAGTGCAATTGCAAATACCTAATTTTTAATTCTAGCGGTAATTCTTACAGTTTTAAGTAGGGTGTTGATATATATATTAGGTTAGTTCTCGTATAATACACATATTGAACAAATAAAATGTTAAATAATTATTAATAAAAAATTATACATTATAAAATTATGCCTGAAAATAAAATATAATTATAAGTATATATATAGCTAATTTATGTAAATAACACTAATATATTTTTCTCAAATTTTATTTTATAAAAAATTGTGAATTTTGTTTTTAAAGAGTGTGTTTTTAATAAAATAAAGGTTTTTAATCTGTTAAATTATATTTTTAATTTGAAAATAATATGAGTAATATAATTAGTATTCATATTATTATTAATAATAAAAAAAATGAGAAAGTAAGTATAATAAGATCTATAATAGTTTCATGCTTATTTTAGTTTTTTTTAAATAGATAGAGAGGCTAAACACTCATTAAGTAAACGAATTAAATTTTAATATAAATATATATATATATATATATATGTGTGTGTGTGTGTGTGTGTGTGTGTGTGTGTAAAATAAACATGAATAGTTATAGTATAATATTTTAATGTAGAATATAATTAAAATTATATATAGGTAATAGTTCAAGAAATAAAACAGTTATACCATTTTTTAACTCTCTCATCTAAATAACTTTATTCTTAAACATTCGTTCTAAGATTTTTTATATATATATTTTTTAAAATCTTGTTTTAAAAAAATATGATTTGTAATTATTCTATTTGTTATAATAAGACTGTTTTAAAATAATTCACCTGTTTATAAATTTTTTTAAAAACAAAAATTTTTAAAATAACTTGTTTAAAAAATGTTTAATGTTTTAGAAATTTCATATTATATGAAACTTTAGTTTTTTATTATTTAGATTTTAATTAAAAGTTTTTATTTTTAATTTCCTTCGTAAAATCTATTGTAAAAAAACTACTTTGATTTTAAAAAATAATAGATAAGAGAGAGAAACATAACAATTAATAAAATTTATTTTAATAAGATAGAAATTTGTTTGAGTATCTAAATTACTATAACACCCTTTTATAGAGAAAATTAATTTGTGGATGTCTACAAAAATAACAAGTGGTAGAAATAAAGGTTGAGAGAATAACAAGAAATAAAAAAATCTTATTTTATTAGAGGTTATAGATCTAGCTTACTTTTACTTGTTATATTTGACTCGTTAATTTTTTAATTTTTTAATTTTTATATTTATATTTTATTTTATAATAACAATTCAAACCTTTAATATTACTTTGTTTCTTTTTTTATTGGTTTTATATTTGTTCAAAAAACTTACATGATAATATTGTTTATCAAAAGGAGGAAGATGAGCGATATGTGTGACTAACTGTTTATATAATGTATTACAAACATATAATATATTGTTTTATGAAATAAGGTATCAAAAATTGTAATGATATCAAGGATGGCTCGAATAAAAATATATAGGGTTTATTATTTTTATAATGGTTTAGTGTATATATATATATATATATATACCATATGAAAATGACACTTAGGGCTGTTTGTTTTTGGGCTGACCCGGCTGACTCGGTCAGCGGGTGAGCCCGCTTGATTTTGGCTTCGGGTCTAGTTGATCGGGTCTTCATTGCTGACCCAAACCTTGAAAAAAAAATTGTTGACCGGCTGACTTGCACCCACTCGCGACCTGCAACCCGCACTCCCTCGCAACTCGCCACCCCCTCGCGACCCACAGGCCACCGCCCCCTCGTGACCCGCAAGCACCGCCTTTGCCTTCGGCCTCGTGATCCGCAGGCACTGCCTTCGGCACCACCTTTGTGTACGTTGGATTGCGGTGGTGGTCAGAATGTGTACGGTGATAGTGGTAGTTGTGGTGGTTCTGACCGATGGTGTGACTCCAGTGGGTTTTATTACTTAAATACTGAATCGATTTGGTTCTAGTCAAATACAGAATCAAACAAACAAGTTTCAGTTATATGTATACTCAGTCAGAACTTCTAACTGGATCAGCTTCTAACTCAATCATATCTTACTGAGTCAGTGTAATAAAACAACCCCTTAGACGTTACTTGTGTTTCATATAGGAAAATCAACTTAAATGTCAAGCAAACAAGATTTATTTGAACAATCATAACGTCTAGATGGTTAATAATACATAAAGTATGCAAGATATATTAAGATTAAAATAAATATGTTGCATATATTACATAAATAGAAAACATTCCATAATATGAAAAACAACCTCTTTCTAATTTTCCTCATTTATCATTTTCAAGGGAATCTATGTGACAAGTATTGTTTATTTACAAGATACATTTGAAAATTTCTTATAGGGGTGCTGTGTTTTAAAAAAGAAATATGTGTTATTTATAAATATAAAACACAAGTTAAAATATTTAATTCTAAAATTTATCTTCCTAGGTACGTGATCCTATTTGTTCACAATTAAAAGTTCTCTTGCTTTACCCTCGTCTATTCCTTTGTTTTTACCATGTGTCGTCAATACCATGCAGCTAGTCTTAATTAGAGGATTATGTAAAAGGATAGATACCTAAAAATAAAGAATATCAACCTTAAACATTATCATATATTATGGAAGCAATTAGTGTGTATAAGACTACAACTTTATAATTAAGCATGCTTGAGTCATAGTAGTTCATGATATATATGAATTTTTAGAAATTTTCAAACATAGTAACAAAAAACAAATATATAAGCTCTTGGTTTGTAAAACGAACAATAATTGTTGAAATGAGCGACATGATATTATACTACTTATTAAATTGATATATCACTACTTGAAAATGATATTTCGTATGAAAAGACATTTCAACCATGAAGTACAATGGACTTTAACAAATTTAAGGTGCATGTTTGGTTGGATCAATTGAATTACAGGTGTTTTAGGCTCTAACTTTGGAGCTCTTGACATGTGAGCGATTCTAATAGGAGATGTTAGGGTTTGATATTATATGTATATCGTATATCGTATATTCAATTCGTGTTAGAAAATTTAACCTAATTATAAATAATAATTTCAATGGTAAAATACTTTTAGCTTGTTTATGTATTCTAAGGAAAGTTTAAGTGAAATATATATGTTTAGTCTTTAAAGGACTTGCCCATCTGATTATACACAAGCCTCATAATGTAAAGGTTTCGAGTTCTATCCCAGATAAGGTGTAATTAGATAAGATGTAGTTAGGAGTAGTAGGGTCGTTTCAAAAGTAACATTTAGGTATGGTGCTTGCTCCACAAAAATTTTATGGTTTCAAATCAATGAAAGTAAAGGGTTAGTTAGAATAAGGTATTGTATAAAAATAAGTTTAAAAAACTAAACAAATTTTTTGTTCGGCTTCCATCTCTAACTTTCAAAATAGTTGATATTAGCATTTATTTCTTACTTATCTTTCTTCACCTAAGGCCGGGTGTATTGTTGTGTGTGTGGTGGGTGGGGGGAGGTTGACCATGGCCACGTAGGTCGGTCTGGCTCAGAACACCACATCGTTGTTAGTGGCGAGAGGCATTCCTAAATACAACGTGAGTGTGGTCAGAATAACCAAAAGTGAATTTTTTTTAAAAATAAGAAATTAAACTAAAACATTATAAACACCAATATATCTTAACTTATTTTGCTATTTCCCACTTCTCAAATAATCTCATATGAAAAAGAAACATCAATGAAGTATCGAATTGCAACTGCTTTGCACCTACATTGACGACTTAACGGTGCCAAGATCATGAAATGGCCGAGAAGGAGAAAAAGCTTATATTGTAAAAATACAACAGACCAAGATTGTGAAAGACTTCTTATGTTTGTTTTATCTTTTAATTTTTTTTATGTTTAATATCAATGTTAGGTATTATGGACCTCGTGAAATATTTCTTATGTCATGTTATTTTATTTTTGTTATATAAAATGTTGAAGCATAAAAGAATATTTATAAAATTATTAATAACAGTGATTAAATAATCATGCATTACAAACATGTTCACCATCACTTGGATACTATACACTTAGTGAGTATATCTTTAGTGCATATTTTTTGTAATGACATTGACAATATTTTTTTTATCATTCTCAATTGAGTATAACACATGGTCTAATGAATATTTTTGTTTTTCGCTTTTGTTTCTTAAAGCCTGAATTCATATGATGTAGGAGTTCTGTCCTACTACGAAGATAGAGAATAAAGGCATAAGAAACGGACTCAATAAAGATTCCATGTTGAAAACAACATTCAAAAGTCGTCAAAATTACGCTATCTTGATAGGGTTAAAAATCTTGAAAATGATTGAAATTTACTTTTAAAGTAATTATGAAGTGATTCAATAATGGCATCTCCACGAGATCCAATAAAACTTTAAGTTCGACTCACTTCCACCAATTTTAAGTTTTGTGGTGGTTTAGTTTATTGATAATTTAAATTTTAGTTTCACGTCCCAAAGCTGGAAATATATATAACTATACCAAATAAAAATTTTTATATTACTCATATTGTTGTCAGTCACACGTTTAGTACTCACGGCATACTCACGTAGGCCGAGAGGTGTGGTGTGCCTGTGAACATGAGCTTACGTACACTTCCTACTCACATGGTACATCGCATGGTCCAACAGACATATTTTACTCAATTATATATAAATGCTATCGAACGTTATAAAATAAATCTCTTCATGACCAATGATCAATTGATTTAATGGTTCAAGATGAATACGAGAAGTTTTGTTTTTTTGAAGGTTATGGATTTAATCCTTAACATGACAAATAATCACTAATCTAATGTTGCTAATTTACTAACTTGTAATATAAGCTAATTTTCTAACTTGTCACTAAAATAAATAATAATAACAACGAGAACTTTGTTCTAATATCTTCTTAATGATAGAACTCCATACCGCATACGTGGCAAGTTCAAACCCACGTACATATAACCAAATCATTGTTTTACTGTTTTAGCTAACAGAGACTCGAGTGGTCAACATCTTTTTAATACCAATTTTCGTAATCGATCGTTAAATCATAACTAGTATTAACCTCTCGTATTGCGGGAGAGACGTAAAACCATAACAAGTAATACAAATTTCACACTTACATCAGTGAACAACAACACCGTAAAAAACTGGTATTGAAAAAGAAATACAAACGTGAAAAATAAAATTGAACAAAAAGTAGACGTAAAAATGTTGAACCATACACGTATGTTGCGGCGTGTTAAATTTAAAACGGAAAAATTTATAAAAAATGAAAAGTATAAGAAACCAAATTTGAAAGTTAAAAATTATAGGATTAAATTGTAAAAGATGTAGAAGTATTATGATAAAAAATAAGAAAACAAAAAAAATGGATACAACCCATTAGAGCTTAGATACAACCCATAATAAATATATTTGTAAGAAAAAACAAAAGTGCACAAACCACTTGGTAACTGGTATTATAATATTATATATAATATAATACATATATTAGGTAAATTATAGAATATTATTTAACCTTCTATGAGCATTACTTGTGTAAAAGCATATGTACGCCATCTTTATGTATATATACAATACTTTTATGCATAAAAGAATTGATAATTAGTAATATATAAATTTAATATGTTTTATATTTAAGAATTTATAGAAATAAATAAAAGGTAATCAAGAACATACTTAACCATAGTTATAAAGAGATATTATTCATTTTTAAGTATATAACTAGCGGAAATTACCCGTCATACGCGGCGATTGATTTTGTAAAAGCTTACGCATAGATGCACTTAAAAATAAACAAGACGCACGAGTATGTTTGAAATTAATAGAATCAGATGTTAGAAAATGACATCGTTGTGAAAATAAATGTTTCAAATATTATTTTAAAGATTATATACATATAACTATTTACTCTAAATATAATTATAAAATCAATAATTTTAAATAACGTATAATAAATAATTCATATAAAAAACACGTTTCGAATAACCATTTGAAAATACAAACTAAAAAAGAACAGTGGAAGGTTGAGTGTATCGGTAAATATTTAGGAGTTAGAGTGATTAGGGGCAACCCAAGCGAGGGGCAAGAAGGCTACTGCTCAGGGCCCTGTCAAGGGCTCCAATGTATCTTTAAAAAAATATGTCTATATATATTTTATAGATACGATACATTAAACACTAAGGGTATGTTTGACAACCTTATGTTGAGTTTTTAGGAGGCTTGACTTAATAAGAGGTAACATTTGGATTATTCAATATATTTTTAAAACTTACACATTAAAAGACTCCATCAACCATTAATAGATGACTTTTAAGTAAACTAAATACAATTTATTTCGAATTGATTTAGAGTTAACCTTTTAATGAAATCATTAAAATGCTATCAAATAGCCTCTAAAGGAGCTCAGTGTACCCAAGTATGATTTGTGTTAAAACCATTTAACTATTTAATTAGCCAATCACATACAAATTGTATAAACCCATTAAAAACAAAAACTTAATTATATATTTTTTCCCATTTGGGGCTCATTTTTCTTACTTGTCCTGATCCCTTAATTAGCACCGACTTGAAGAGTGATATTATCACTCCAACAAAAGCCACTTCAACAAACATGCCTACGGGAGGGTTAGATAACTTTAATAATCAATATTACTCAAACATATCACATCAACTCATATGTTATTTTTAACTTTTTAAAAAATATTTATAATTTGTTTTTGCGACATTGTTATTTAAAAAAACTTCACCATTTACTTTAATATTTTTTTTTACTTTTTCAACGCTTATCATATTTATATATATTTTTAAATAAATTTATTCACCCATTATTTACCCATGTATAAATCTGGCTTTACACTTTTGTAAATCAAGATTTACACATGTGTAATCCGGTATTACACATGTGTAAACAATTTGGTAAAAATAGTTTTTTATTTTATTTTTATGAAAGAGAGAAATGAGGGAAATATTTTTGTTTATTTATTTTATTTATTTTTGTGTTATTTTTTTATTTTATAATTTGTTTATTATGTTTTTGTTATTTATAATTTTGACATTGAAAACTTCTGTTAAATATTGGTTATTAGAGTTTTAACAATTTTTTTTTTATTTTAAACCCACCCCAACATGCCTAATTAAGTAATTATCAAACCATTGTACCTAAAGTTGTTTCTTTCAACCAATTTAAGACAAGAATTAAGATCACATTGGCGTAATAGCAAACATCCTTCGTCATTACATCTTTAAAATGATGATATAAATCATACAATATAAGACGAAGTTAACTTCAAAGTTTGCATCAAAAAGTAACCCGTAATGTGCAATGAGACTGTTCGACCTACGTTTCTTTAGGCTTTTCCTTGCTGACATTGATTTTCCTGATGCAAAGAGTAACCCAAAAGGTCAATTATAAAAACAAAACAACAAAAGCCTTACAATATTAGACATAAACCCATAAAGTTATAAACCAAATATTTGACATGCGCCCAATTAATTTTTACACTCAATTCCGATCATCACACTGACACTTGGGCAGGGGCGTAGCATAGTTGGGACCGGGGGGCCGCCGCCCCCCTCTTTTTTTCGCCGGTAGTGTAAAATTTTGACCCGTTAGTGTAAATTTTTGACTCGATAGTGTAATTTTTTATATAAAACTCGAGTTTGTTCCCCCTCCCCTAAAAAAATTAATATCGCCCTCATCCCCCCTTACAAGAGTGTACAACCTCCGCCACTGCACTTGGGGCCACCACATTGAGGTAAGATAATTCATTATTGAGAGTTTTAATGTTTAATATAGTTATTTTTAGTTGTTTAGATGATTATTTAATCAGTGATTATGGAATATGTACTAGGATTTGAAAAATTACAAACTCCAAACCTTCAACTAAAGCATATGATTTATGTAATTTAGCATCACAAACATTCAATCTTTGAACTCAACCAGATCCGATCCAAACCGGACCGAAAGTATTTATTGTGTAACGATACTCATACGACCCCTAAAAATTTCCACACTCATAAAAAATATTTTTGGGTCCACCATTGTTAGGTTTAGGCAAGAAGGAAGAACTAAGAATATACAAAGGAGTGACATATGCCAAAAAAACGTTCTTTTATTAGATAGTAAAATAGATAGAGTATTTGATTAAAAAATGATTGTAATATTTTGTTAGATAACTTAAACCATTTCATTTTCAGTTAGTAACTAGTCATTTTACTTGCCTTGCATTGCTGTGGCATCGTACACGGCATGATAGCATATAGTTTACAATAGACCCGATTTGTTTTTATAATTAAATTTACGTCAATATGTAAAGTGACTTGAATTAAATCATTGATGAAAATATATTTATTTGATCCAAATTTTTTCCAAACAGAATTTATGCTGAAACATAAACTTACAATTGCTCCGACTTGTTTTAAATTTAATTTACGTCAAAACATTGAGTAAATGAAAACACATTATATTTGACCCGACTCGTTTCTAAAAAACATACGTCAAAACGTAGACCAAAGCTAAGTGTATATAAAAACAAATGCGAAAACATTTGATATTTGACTCAACTAATCTTTGAACAAAATTATGTCAAAAAATAGATGTATCTTGGAATGTAAATAGCGTATATAAAGTCAAGTACGAACCTTGATATTTAACCAGTCATTTTTAATTATGTCCAAACGTAGACAGACTTGAATTTATATTGTGTTAGACAAACCCGAAACTTTAGAAACTTGAGGGGGTCAAAATGATATTTCATAAAATATTTAAAGAAGTTGGGGGTGGAATTATCAAAATCTAAAGTTGAGAGGGGAGTAAAGGCCGTTTCCTACTGACCTTTACTTTTAAGATATAGTTAATGGTAACTAAAAAGCTATAATTAATATAATTACGAAAATTAAAAGCACGATTCGTATACTTATGCTAATTTTTATCGACTTATTTAAAAGTTCAACACTTCGATCATGACTTTATATACTTTTTATTTCTTTTCTTTTATGAATATAAAAGATAGCAAATATTCCGGACAACTGGAGATAACCTTCAAGAAAATTCAAGTCGATGCATCTTGTTTTAGAAGACAATGAAACCCATCTTTCTTTATCTTAGAGTACTACCTTTTCGTTTTTTCAATGATTTTCAAATAAGATTTTATTATTTACAAAGGATATATAACCTCTTTTTTGTGAATCTTGATTCTAAGTATTTTTTTATTTCTAGACTTTGTAATCACCATAATATGCCGGTACGTGATATTTCTCATCCACTACAATAAAGTATATTAGAATCGTAGTCGTTCTTCATGTGTATAAGATAGTAATATTAAAACATGTAAGAGATTTGTAAATAAATGTTAAAAATATGGACGATTTGAGAGTCGGTGTGTCATTTTCAGATTGAAATAATTTGAGTGTCATGTCCAAACTTTGAATCAAATAAAACTCAAATCTCTCAAGAACAAGTATGTATATGTTAAGGATTCAGGTATTTTTCAACACACAAACACAATTGAATCTACAAGAGAAAATAAGAACAAAGATTAACACATGAAATTTATGTGATTCTTTTGATCTTACCTAAGTTCACAGACTAGAACCAGTAGAATTAATAGTGCTTGCTATCTAAATTATGAGAAATTACAAGTACAATTATATAATATATAGAGATAGATCTAGAGTTACAATCTTAATACACAAAAAACAACTAAATAGGGCCAACATAGAATTAAAGTCCGCTCCTACCGTGCGTCTTCTTGTCTTCGTTAAACCCGAGCTCCATCAAGACTTCGATCACAAACCCATCGGTATATGCGTGTGAAAATCAAACTAGAGAAGGTGACCAAAATGAATGAAATCGCCTTTGAAGGGAACAAGAGAAAACCGAATTCAATAGTTAACAATCGAATTCAATATTCTCAAAGTTATGTCATACTCAGATCCAGATTTATATATAATTTCAAGAAAACCAATTCTAATTAATTTTTAATGAAACCTTATAATCAAAATATTTTTTTCAAGATGACCAAACCAAAGCTCTACCTCTTGGAACTTGTCAAGGGCTACCGTCCCTTGAATCTCGTTTCCAGAGACATTGATCCCTTGTAAAACTAGTTATTTAGGGATTTTGTACCTAAGAAACAATAAGGTTCTAATACTTTGAAATCATAATAAACTCAAATTAGTTTGCACTCTTCATTCCTAACTAGTTCGATACATATTTTTCTTTTTTACATTCATAATCAATTCTATGACACTAGAATTTTTTTTAACGACCAACGAATACTTTAAGGCCGCTCACCAAGGTAAACCCATAGGCGAAATGTCACCTATGCTTGCCAACATAAACAACACTTGTGACGTTACACACCTACCATTCCAAGAGAAACCCACATCTAAAGGCCCACTGTGGTAAAACCACTAGATCACTTGAGACATATTGCATCAAATGAGACTCGAACCCATGACCTTCATATTAGAAGGCCATAGGGTGTCTCCTCTCAAACTACACTAGAATCTTAAACATAATCTAAGATCAACTATGCATCATTGACCTAGTTCAATGCTTTGGAGATTCAACGTAGTTTTGGACATGAATTGGCTATCAGGAAATTATGAGAATATCATATGTAATAAAAAGGTTATCTGGTTGAGAAGAAGTATTATTGGTGAAAAGAAGATAGAAGAATTTCAAATTTTCTCAAATCTTAAAGTTAAGAGCTAGGTATCTCTTATGAGATCTACATTAAAAGGATTAGTAGTAAGCAAACACTTTGACATGTTTCCAAAAGACTTATATTGGGATGGCTTTCTTATATGCGACTAGAGTTTAAGATCATATGTGATAAGAATATTATCTAGGTTAGATCTCCGTATGTAGAAAAAGTATTATTCATGGTGAAAATAAGTATGAAGAATTTTAAAATTTCTCAAATGAGATAAGTAGTATTCTTACTAGATGGTAAAATCTTTCCAGTTTTGTTATCAATGCATATAAATGACATGTACAATGAAAGGATTGATAGTAAGCAAACACTTCATATGTTTCCGAATGATTAAAAGGATAATTGTCTTGTAGGCGACTAGACTTTAAGATCATATTAACATTAGGGAAGAACCTGTGTTGTCAATACTTATGTCACTTAAGGAGAGAGTTACTAAGAAAACTAATATATTTACAAAAACATAAAATAAACTACAGAAAGCACTAACACAATTCATATTTTTTTGTTCATCTAAATGTTAAAAGGGTTATTTAAATAGTTAATTAAATGTTAAAACGGCACGAGTTTGATGAAATCCTCCCATACTTTAATCTAATAATTCGAATTATGAAAACATGTTTGGCTCCACACGTCTTACGGGGTATTCTATGAAGTTCGAGGTTTTCTTGTCATGTCTTGGGTTGGGATTTCGTCGTACCAAAAAAGCACTTAAGAGGTTTGTTTGTTTCATAAGGTACGATGCATAAGAAGCTAGTTATTTGAAGTTTATATTTGTTATTTTGGGTGTAACGGATTTATTCTAAAATAAACTTTTGTTTGAAAAATCTTCCTATCCGTTAGAGGTTTACCGTTGTAATATTTAATCTTTTCTGTTTTGAAGAAATTTGTAAGTTTATTTTATAATCAAGAAACCTGATGAGATATCAATTTTAAGTTTAAGAACTCAAGTAAACATTCATTAGAAGATACTTTTTGGTAGTGATGGGGACATAAACTTCCAAGATAATTTTAAGACCTTGGTATATATTAAAATACTAAATATTTATGCAACCTAGCTAGTAAGCCAACCTAAATATGATAACTTTTTAAATGAACACAACGAAGATTTTATTAAGAAAAAAACCCTAGAAAGGTGCTAAAAACTAAATACAAGGCAAAAACAAATAAAAAAACAAAAAAAAAACGTTAACATTAGACAAAATTAAAACGAAAATTACACTGCTAAAACCACTTTAGCTATATGTACACCGATTTTCACCCAAAGAAACCCTTGTATCTTGATATCTTTCATGATCTTATGAATGGATGGAGACTTGTTGGAGAAGACAAATCACTTTCTCTTGGTTTACAGGGTTGATAGTAATAGATGTATAATTAATATTGTGAGTAATTACATATTCTAGATAATTTTTGGAGAAAGTGCATATATGGTGATTGATGAGTAGTTGTGGGGGCTAAGTGCCCCCTATGGAGATGTAAGATTGCCCATAACTTATGGGAGTGATTCAAGGTGAACTTGGTATGTAGAATATACGAATTATTGAGTAGTAATATCAAATCGTGACACTTTATCCAACTTCCCACGCCACGTAGCTTTCTTTAGTATTATTTTATTACATGCATACAATAACTATATTAGAATAATGTAAAGGATTCAACAAATGATTTGAATTCAAGTTGAAATCGCTCAATTAGTCAATTGCATGTCGCTTCTTTTTTTCTCAAGAACATCCGTGTATATTTCTAACAACAGTATATAATATACACGTAGGAAAAAAATCAAATGAGAAATTTTGTTTGTCGTGAGAATTTTAAGAACTTTTATACATGTTTACAAATGTATAAATATGGTAATTAAAATAAAGCTAATATACACATGTGTAAAAAAGAGTTTTTAGAGATCTTACAAGATTAAAAGTTATGAGTTATCTTGCGTGAGAATTATGAGAACTTTTATTTACATATGTGTTGGTTTAAACTTTAAACATGTGTTGAAAACGAGAACCATTATATGTATTTTTACAAATGGGAGTTCTCAAAGTTTTAATTAAAAAATAAGAGTACTTAATATAACTTTCACCAATATATATAAGGAAGGATTTAAATGAATTTTTTTTATAACTTTAAGAATTAACGCGAGTCACGAGTTTTCAATGATAAAAACTAAACAACGAAAACATAACAAAAAATATAATACAAAAATATCATAAAATAAAAAATAAAAATATTTCTCTTATATCCCTCTTTCATAAAAAATTCTAAAAAAATAAAAAAACATCTTTTACACATGTGTACTACCTAATTTACACATATGTAAAACATGATTTACACACATATAATGACTAATTTACATATGTGTAAATAACAAATGGATAAATTGTTTAAAAACTTATATCCATGTGGTACACGTTACAAAAAAATAAAATAATTCATAATTTTATGGTAAAATCTTTTTGAAAAAATAATATTATGAAAATAAGTTATGAACGTTTTAAAAAATATAAAAATGACATGTGACTTGCACCTGATATTAAATTTGTGGCTCATATTATTTTCTAAAGTTCTAGAAAAAGTGATTCTCAAGATAATCATTCTCTCTCTATATATATATCATAAAGTTTATTTATTAACCATTATTTATTGTGACAATCCATTAAGCCTAATAAAACGAACAATTACACCATAATTATATATTGCAACTAGTTTTTTTACCGCGTTACACTACTAATGTAACAATTCTTCTCTCATTTTCAAAATTTCCCTCCCTCTTTAAAGAAACTCCACCCTTTTTTAAAACTTTCTTAACTTTTTTGTATGATATTATTTTCAAATAAATAACATTATTAAATAGATTGTTTTAATATATTTAGTTTGAGTACAATATTGTTTTATTTTAAAAACACTTTTTAACGTTCATTGAGCACCGCTAGTTTACCACTGTAACATTAACTTATAGTAGTGATGTGGCCTACTATGTACTAGCAGTTAGTTTTATGGGTTATCACAATAACCTTAACTTATATATATATATATATATATATATAATATATATATATATATAATATATATATATATATATATATTCGTATATGTAACTACGTGTTACCAAGTGTACAACTATGAGTTATATATATGTAACTTTTTCATCATCAACATCGTTCCATGGGATTATATTAAAAAAATATAGTGAGCTCAAAAAATAAGGTTAAAGTCCACTTAACTACATTTTAAACACTTAAAAAGATAGTATATAAATTATGTGATCGGGTAGAGGTGATTTTCATGATTTTTAATTATAAACATATTAAAATTATCTATTTAATGGTGTAATTTGTATTAAAAGATAACATCATATACAAAAGTTAAAAAGGTTTTAAAAAATGGGTAATTTTTTTTCAAAAAAAGAGGAAGAAAATGGAGAAGAAATTGTTACATCATTAATGTAGTTTGATGTAAAAGTTTGTTATACTGCATAATTATGATGTAAGTATTTACAACATTATAGGTAACATTTATCACAATAAACAAAAGTTAACAACGAAATCTTTTGTATATATATATCTATATATATGTATACATATATATATGTATACATGTATATATATATATACATATAATCTATATATATATGTATACATTTATATATATACATATAATATATATATGTGTGTATACATATATCTATCTCTATATATATATTCATGTCTTTTAACACATGATATATCAATCTTTCTTTCTTTTTTCTATACTTACATTACTAACATATCTAAAATATATATGATATTAAAGTAAAATAAGAGAGAAAAGAACGAGAAACTCAATTCTATTCATTCATTTACATACATCATAAATATGCTTATATACATTCTTAATCTTAAATCTTAAATTTCATAAACATTTGATTGGACATATACTATAATGATAAGACTCACCCTTAAACATTTTATACTATACATCATCAATGTAAATATGTGATACTACCAAATAATGTGTAACATCCGACCCCTCGCATCAACAATATTGTCCATTTTGCCCACGAGGAGCTCACAGATTTGTTTTTGGTTGCCCGGGTGAAAACTTCCCAAGGGCGTCACCCATCCTTGGATTGCTCCCACCTAAGCACGCTTAACTGTGGAGTTCTCCTCTCATCCACGGCCAATACACCCAAAACGCGTTGTTGATGTTAGAGGCCAGACAATCCTTATGAACCATGAATCTCTCCTGTCCACGACTGATGTGGGATATGTGTAGAGTGTCACAAGCACTCCCTGTTTGGACTCATCATCCTTGATGAGCCCGAGATGTCACCATCCTTGGTGAGGTATGTCCCACACCTCGAACAACACAGAAGTGGCTCTGATACCATTCTGTAACACCCGGCCCCTCGCATCAATAATATTGCCCGCTTTGCCCACAAGAAGCTCACGGATTTGCTTTTGGTTGCCCGAGTGAAAACTTCCCAGGGACGTCACCCATCCATGGATTGCTCCCACCTAAGCACGCTTAACTGTAGAGTTCTCCTCTCATCCACAACCAATACGCCTAAAACACGTTGTTGATGTTAGAGGCCAGACATTCTTATGAACCAGGAATCTCTCCTGTTCACAGCTGATGTAGGATATGTGTAGGGTGTCACATAATGTTAGCTTAATTCTTCTAGAACTCAATCTTCTTACTCTAATATATTCCTACTCTAATAAAAGAGTAAACGGAAAGCCACGTGTTAGAACCACATTTATTTTTATCAAAATTTCCATGCTTTTATCTCCTATTAAATAACCACATTAATTACTAATAATGTTATTTATTTATTTTTACATTGTAATTAGTTTTTTAATAATTAAAATAAAGAACTTTTTATTAATGTTATTTCTATCAAGATAGTTTTTTATAAGAGAGAAGTACATATTTTCCCCTACAAACATTATCAATTACATATATATCCAACTTAAAGTTTTAATTATATATATCCTCTTGCAAAACTTAGTTAATTACATATATACCCAAATTATAAGTTTAATTACATATATCCCTTTATAAAACTTAGTTAATTACACATATACCTAAACTAAAAGTTTAATTACATATATCCACTTTATTAAACATAAATATTAAATATTTATTTGATTATTTTTATTAAAATAATTTATATAATTAGTATTTTACTCTTATTTTTAATAAACTATGAATTTATGTTTTTTTCTTTTTACTAACTTTTCGAGTTTTTGATTATTTACTAATATTTTTATACTAATGCTTTTCATGTTCTTTTTGTTTTTTATCTTTTGATTCTAATTTTTTCAAGTTCATGTATGAGACACTTCCAGTCTTATTATGTAACATGATCCGAACACATAAATTTATATTGCATAATGTGATTGGAAGTGTCTCATACAAGAATCTGAAAAAAGTAGCGTAAAAAAGTAAAATAAAAAAATAAAAAATCATAAAAATATTTAGTATAGAAATATTAAAAATAATAAAAACTCGAAAAGCAATTAAAGAATTAAAAACATAATGTTACAGTTTAATAAAAATAAGAGTAAACTACTAATTATATAAGTAATTTTAATAAAAGTAATAAAATGGGTAAATATGCAATTTTTATGTATAATAAATCAGATATATGTAATTAAACTTTTGGTGTGATATATATGTAAAGAAATTTTTATAAATAAAAAATCTTTAAAACGATATTTTAAACAAAATGTTTAATTTATCTTTGAAAAAAATAAATAAAGAAAAAGTTCATATTATTGTTTTATTACTTATAGTTATTACTTATATATAATTTCAATCATATTATTTCATAATATGTTGTTTCATAATTAATGATTTTTATTCTATTTAATATTTTATTATTTGACTCGTGTATTACATTGGTTTACTAAATGTAGTTAACTAATATTAGATCATTAGAAATGCTATCTTATTAAAATCTACAAATGAAAACTAGCTAGACAATATTTAATCTAGGAAAAAGAGTACAACGTTATAATACTCCCTTAATTTAACATATATTTTAGTTTTCTAGTTCATAATATTCCTACGATAGATGATTGACTTTATTATTAATGTAGTCCTCTTTGATTTGAGCGATACATGTTGTATTGTTGTCGAGCTTGTTTTGATCGACATCAAAACATTCTTCTTGGATATATTGAATTATTGACCTTCAAAGTAAATGTATATAGTTTGATATCAAACTCTATGTATTAACATATCCAATCAGTTTAGGAATTCCATTTTTTCTCGTAAAACAATATCATTTTAAGTTGATCTCAACGCATCCTATACTAGACAATGTCGCCCCAATCATAAATTTTGCGAGAAAATCTATTAGAACAAAATAACATGTAAAAATTATGCAACTCACATTTATACCAATTAATGAGATATTTAACGTTCATCAACATGTTTAGGATGATATTAAACCGACATTCTAGAGGCTATAAGATAAAATTGTGCTACTAAATTAGTAATGTTTTCTCATTAAAACTGTAACTAAGAAAAAAGTAAAAGTGACAAACTTAGTGAATACAAAAAAACGCACATGTTGAATTAATTATAACTATATTTTACTAGTATATGTATTAAAAATGCAGTATTAAGTTTTGTTTTGAAGAGTCATTAGTTTATTGATCGTGCTTAAGTAGCTTACTTTTAGTTTATAAGAGTTATTAGTTTATTGATTATTGTCCACCCTTATAAGAAAGCTTTCGTTCTCCTCCTCAACCAATGTGATACTTACATCTCCAATCCCTTAAGGAGCCCTGCATCCTCGTTGGCATACCGATCCGATCACTGTCTATGATACCATATATAACAATCACGTAAACCGTATCAAAATTTTATCTGCTTTGTCCCTGATGGGTTGCCCATCCACGAATTCATAGGTTTTTTAACTCGACGAGTAGCTCGTCCAGGTTTAACGCATCTTCACAGAGGATATTTCCACCCTATTATAAGAAATGTAACGTTATATTTCTCAACCAATATGGGACTTACAAGTACATACATAGGGTGACAGTATAAAATTATCACTTGAACAAAAAGAAAAAAAAATACTAAATTATTTATTTTTTGATTAGTAGTTCAGATTTTTTAGATTTTATGTTTTTCTACATAAATATAATAGGTTTTGTTGATTAAAAACCAACAAACTTATTTTTAATATATGTTTAATTTGGTGTGGTATGCATAAATTAAAGAACAATCAAATTAATTTCTTTATACAATTTTTTGGCGAATTTGGTTTCAATAATTTAAACTATCACCTATTGATCGGTAATAATCCATATTGTCACTTTGACCAATAATAATTTTAACTTTCATTTTTATTGCTAAAAACAATTCTAATAACATAATTAGAAGAGACGAGTGAGAAACAATAAGCATTATATCTTTTTTTTTTATTTTTAAACATCTTGAAATCAAAAAGTGATCAATAATTTATTTTTTTCTCCCATTTTCATAATATAATGTTGTTAAAAAAAGATCCCTCCGATATATACGCATACTTAAACTATCCATATCCAATGAAAATCGAAGATAATACCATTACACAATCATCTTTTTCAAGCATCCTAGTTTCTAACAATCATTGTGATTGCTTCTTTCTTACATGAGAGAGAGAGGAAAATGATTGATCAAAATTCATTCATTCAACCACAGGAAATTGACACGTCACCCACAACGATGACATGGTGTGCCACATCACATCATATATAGCTTCCTGATAGAAGAGAGAGGGGGCCTTCATAAGTAAATAAGATATCCTAAACATAACAGTTATGTCAAATTGTTTTAAGTAATTTAAAGAATTGAATAATTGGAGGAATAAAAGAAAAACAAAAGCCTGTAAGCTAGCATGCTTTACAGTAAACTCGATCAATTTGTTTTAGTAATTTAGGGATGGTGTTTTTAACCGAACCCGACAATAATAAATAAAAAAGACGAACTCATTTAATGTTTAAACCCGATCCCAAGACGCATATTTGATTCAGTAATTAATCAGGTTAAATATATTAGATCGGGTTAACTCGAATAACCATATTAAAATTGCATGCATGAAAGCTTTTGTCTTTTATTTTATTTTTCTAGTTATACGGACAAATCTGATAATAGAAAAAGATTAGCCACACAACATATCCTAATCCCAAATTACATTAGAAACACACGTTATTTTTCTAGGTGTGTTACGTACTAATTCTATGACAACACACTTTTCAATTATCACTATTGTGACTATAAAGATGACTATAAAGAATGAGGCATTTATGTTTTTTTTTATTTTTTAACTAATTAGTTAAATATTTACCAAGCTAAAAAAATCAATTATATATTTATTTTTTTAAAAGATATATACCACATATTTATTCATTTGAGTAATATTAGTTATTATATGATTATTTTATTTGTATTTTTATTAAATTATTTTTACATATTTTCCTTCCTAAAATATCAATCATATATTTCCTCAAATTCGATTTTTCTATATAAATAAAAACAATAAAATTACAACTCCAAATATAAAATTTTAAAACTTTATTTCAAAACAATAATCACTAATACTCAAAGATATATACTTAAATATTAAACCCAATTGTCAAAGTTTTAATCAAATATAATAAGAAAAGATCAATACATACAAATCTCTTGGTAAAAACAAGATAAAATAGTAAGGTTAATTTTAATAACATGAATAAATATGTAATATTAATATATTAGAAAAGAGAAATATGTAATTAATTTATATCTTGAAAAAATATGTAATTTATAGTCTTACATTTTTTTGTGTAAAAATCCCACAAAGAATAGTCTAAGCGTTTTTAATCAAGCAAATACTATGATCATTCTCTAATAAGTTTTAATGTTATAATTTGGAAACAAGTGAATTATTTTATTAATGTTCGAAGCTATGATCACTTAGGTGAGAATTGTTATATTCTAGTTGACTAGGGTGCAAGGGCTTAAGTTTAGAGTAGTAGCAATGTATTTTAAAGGTTGAGAAAGAGAAAGAAATCTCTAATTACAAGCTAAAAGGCAACCCATTTACACGCAAAAAACAGTTAACTAACTAAACCCAACCCTAATCTTTCGAAACCCAAATATTGATTACATATTATTTCCCTGTTAGGTATTCTTGTTAATTTTTATATGTCTAAACACCCGAGTAACCGTTTAAAAAACTAGAATGACACCCTTAGCTTTAACATATGACCAAATATATACGTAGTTGGAGTTTATTATAACTAAGACTACAACCAACTCATGCTAGAAAATGGAAAACGATAACAAATTTTACAATTGTTTTATAGAATCTGAACGGTTGCAAAATTAGTGGTCAAATCGAAACAATCACATAATTGTAGCAAGTTTTACTACCACATAGTCTCGATCGTAAACATATGGAACACTGAAACTGATAAACTAAAATCGAAACGTATAATGTATTTAAATTCAATCGCATAATAATCGTTCTTCCAATTTACAAATCAGTACAAAATGTATTACCCCCAAAGGTTTTTTTGTACCATCTTTTGATTGCTAGGCGACAAATGTTGAGACCAAAAAGACAATCATAAATACTCAGCTTTTCTTCTAACTTGCTAAAGTTTTTCATGGTAAAATAAACCAACTAGACGCAACTTAGACTTTCCTTATTAAAAAAAGTAAACGATTATGAATTGCAATAAAGTAACAAGAACAAAAATCAAACTAATCTTTTTTATTTAGTTATCTTTCATTTAAGTTGGGGTTGATCATTTGTTTTGATATAGGAAGGCCATGAAGATGTATCTTGTTGTTGGGTCCATCGACACCAAGACAAGAGCCAAATTATATGTCATAATCTAGATCTTGTATGTTTTCAATTATTGTCACCAAATTATATATCTTCAAGACACTTTTTCAGTTCCTCATTCTTATTACTTTGAATCAAATTCTTACTATCATAGATTTTATGATTTGACTACACATTTATGGAAGCAAATTATTAGGAAAATCCTAGGAAAATCACTTAATTAGGCACAAATTTTAACACTTTAATGCCAAAGCTTCAAAATGTATCGTTTTCAAACTTTAAAAGAATTGTATATCAAAACACATGCTAGCATGTGTTATGAGTATTGTTTTACATTTTCACCTAACTTTAAATATCCAAAATATTCACATACATGTGTTCTATATAGATACAATAAAATATTCCTGAGAAAACCAATAGTTCTGCAAAAAACAAATAAAACTATAGATATCAATAATATAATTCATAACTTTTTTGTTATTTTAATTGTTAAAATGTTACTTAAGTAGTTGTTACATATATGTTGAATATAAATACGAGAATGAAAAGTCATACATATATGTAACACTATTTCGAACGTAAAATGGTTACGTATATGTAACCTATGTGTGACGTATATATAAAATTATGTTATGGTTTTCATTTGACCCATAAACTTATCTATATATAAACACAAAAATATTTAGAAGGTATTGACAAAAAAAAAAACTTATGTGATTAATTTCATTGATTTTCTTTAATTTTCATATAACAATGTGGTTTTCTTAGGATCATTTCCCTATACATACATGCATACATATATATACATTCATATCTAGTTGACGTAAAATAATAACTATATATTGTGTAACTAGGAATTTCCTCAGCGTGATAAAATTAATAGATCGATGTATAGTACAAAATAAAACGTTTATTTACAACATTAGGTTAAATTATAAAAGTATCTCCATGTAATGTAAATATTATAAAAACGCAACATTCACAAAAATATGTCGACATGTATTCTGCATCGATAGTAGTAATAATTGATGGTGGTGATGATAAATAATAACAGAATTAAAAAAAGAAGAAAAATCAATTTAAACAAAGATAATTAAAGTAAAAAACTGCTCTGTTGGTTTTTTTTCAATAATTTATCCTGAACTAAAGATATATAATATGTAGCATATGTGAAAAAAATGAATGGATTGATTACTATTTGTGTCGCTAGTCGCTAGTAATTGCAATAACTCTCAGTAACTATTTATTTATTTGATAAGACACTTGAATTCAGATCTATCTCCGTGACTCCATCTACTTTAGACGTATCAAAGTACCTTTGTAAAATATATATGTTAGGACTGAAATGAAGAATTAGATCTGGAATCTAATATTTTTCAAATGATTTAAAATTAAAGTAAATTGAAACATATCAAAGAAATTTAAATTTCAAAAGCATTTTAGTGATAAAAAAAACCTTATAAAAGAACTAAAATTTATTTTTATTAATTATCAATTTTATTATGCTTAATTAGTAGGTTGTATAATATGTATAATAGGTTACAATTTGTTTTTTAATCCTTTAACTTCTTTCTTATCTTAATCTTATAATGTTATACTTTTATAATTTGGCCTAATATATTTTTTTTACTTTCAACTTTGATCTTCTTTACTTTTCATATTTTATAAAAAAAGTTATATTACAGTTTAAATTTTGCGAATTAAATCAACGAAGCATGCGTGTACGTGTGGTTCAACGCTATTTACCTTTTTTCTCGTTTAACGACATCGTCGTAACACACTGATTCTATATCGACCTACTTATTGTTTTATATGTTTTACGTTCCGCCTACGCGGTTTAACATTTTTACACCTATTTTTTATTCGTTTTTATTTTATTTTTTACCATGAGCTTTTTGGATGTTAGTGATCATTGTCATTGGTGTTATTTGACGTGGTTTTACGCCCACGTTGCAACACAAAGGGCGTAAGACTACTTTATTATTCATTACAAACTAACACCACCTCTGACTTATCACCATCGCTACATACCACCGATCGTCTGTCCCTCGCACCACCGACAATCGACCGTGGACAACAACCCCACCTGCCACCAACAACCAACCGCACCCCGCCGTTGCCACCACCCGATCACGCCTGCTGCTAAAAACAGACAGTCGCCATCGAGCGCATCTAAAACCAATGCGGTTTGGCAATGACAGTTAGTGTTGGACCCGGGCGTGGTCGGTGGAGATGAACGTCTATCGATAGCGGGCGCGGTCAACGACGACTGTCGATTGTCGACAAAGGTGACAACACGATCGGTTGTCGACGGATTTGGGTTGTCGAGGGACAGGGTGACAAGCGAACAGTGGGTGGGGCGTTAATCAGTTTTGGGTTGGACTTGAAATTTGTTTTTTGCAACTAATGAAAACGTTAATTAGATTGTAAAGTAAAATTCAAATGTTAAAAACTAATTCTAACACTAAGACAATTGTTTATTATTTTAGCTTACGATCATTAACAATTATGGTTCAGTGTTTTTTTTAGTTAAGGCTTTGTATTGATATTAGATATCATGCCATTTTGACAATCACTTCGTCTGATGTCTGATCAAATGTCATTCGTTTATAAGAGTCAACTCACTAGTCTATGTTAACGTCATTTGGATCCTAGCGTGCATGTTGCGATTACAAATTATCAATTATAACAAAGCACATAGGCCGCTCTACATGTTTTATTAAATTGTGTGATTTCATAACAAGATTGAATTCGTAGATTAACTCGTAGATTAACTCAGTGCTATCATTCCTTTTTTTAAGATTAAAATCTTTTAGGGTTTTAAAACTTAAATAATTTTATTAGAATTATTAATAAAGTGAAAAATTTTATTAACAAACAAATATGATATCAGAGTAAATTTAAGTTTTAAGTTAATAGTCAAACAAACAAAGTATTAAAATAATTAGATCGTATAAACGATTCACACAAGCATATGAATCAAACCAAGGTAATTATACCCAAAAGTGTTGAAACTAAAATTAATATCTTCTACTAAAAGATCATACGACCTAAAAGTATCAAAATTGACTTGATTTCTTGTTCCTTTTTGGCTCTTGTACGTCGACTTCGAAAGAGAAAAAGGTGATTTTCTCTAGACAAATGTCTGGCATCATATATTGTCACAAAAATTTCATGTTTTCTCTTATATTAAATAACTACACTAAATACCAATAATATTATTTAACTCTTTTTTAGATTAAATATAAGTCTTTCATAAACTAAGAGATATCTTTTTTTAAAGAAACAAAGTTATAAAAAAATAATTTTTTAAAACATCAAACATTTCAAAAATACGAAATCCTTTAAAATTGGATTTTTAAAAAGTAATTTTTTATAAAAAAATAATTAAAATTCGAAGATATAATAAGAAAACTTTTAAAAATGGATTTTTATAAAACGGCTTGTTTTGAAACAAAATGTTTAATTGTCTTTAAGTTTAAAGACAAAATTTTAGAAAGTTGATTTTGTACTAGTTATAGTCTGTACGTTAAATATTTGTAACTATTTAAACATAACCGTTTTAACTTCTAAGTTTACGTTGAAAATCATTTCTTTTCTCTTCCACGATCTCTCCAAGTCCTCCCAAGTCTTTTGTGATCACTTCTTACGATTTCTTCACACCAATAAAATTGACTAAAACAAGCTAAAGTAAATTTCATTTAATCAATACGAATGTTGCACAATGTGTATGATATTTGATCAATATATGAGGACATAAGATAGCTAATCCTAGGCATTAAAAATTTATGATTAAACATGAGAACAATGGTATTATCATTTCACGATCTCATTACATAGAGAAAGTACTAAAGAAAGTTGTGAAAATCTCTTCATGTTACCCTTATATTAATATAAAGTTTTTTCCAAACAAAGATAAAGTTGTCTTATGTCAAAAACACCAAGTGTGAAGTATTAAAAGCTAAAACAAGTGTTACTAAGCTAAAACAAGTGTTACTTTCGAAGTTAAATTTCTTCCGAAGCTTAACATAGTTCTTCCAAAGGTTATGTTTGCTTCGGAGGGGATTCAAAGTTTATTTTGGTTGATATCTTCCTAAGGTTATGTTTGCTTCGGAAGAGTTATGGTTTATACTTTGCATCTTCCGAAGGGTTATTTTCTGCCTGAAAGATATAGTGTAGGGTCCTTAGTGTAAATTCTCAATATTCGTTGAGTGTGTCTGTTATAGTTAGTTAAACACTATAAATAGGGAACTGATGTAATCGGTGAGGGAATACGAAATCTTTTCTAATAATTCTAATCATCTGTAATTCTTGTTTACAATTTCATTCTTTCTTGTATCATCTTTGTATTGTTGATTAACTGCATTCGTTTTCTTAATTGATTTTACAACAATTGGTATCAGAGCCTGGTTAGAGGCTCAATTGAGGATTAAGATTCAATCAAAAATCGACCGGCGACAACAATGGTGTCAACAAAGTTCAAGGTTGAGAAATTCGACGGAAAGAACGACTTTAGGTTATGGCAGTTGAAAATGAAGGCATTACTCGTTCATCAACGAGTGGTGGATGCCTTGGCTGGAGAATCCAAGTTGTCGAATACAATGTTAGACAAGGATAAGAAGGAGATGCTTGAACAGGCACACAGTTTAATCATCTTGAACTTGGGGGATCACGTACTCAGAGAAGTATCGAAAGAGACGTCGACTGCAGGGGTCTGGGAAAATTGGAAAGTCTGTACATGATGAAGTCTCTTGCAAACAGATTGTATCTCAAGAAACATCTGTACACGTTCCAAATGGCTCCTGGAAAGTCAATTGAAGATCATACTGATGAATTCAACAAGTTGGTGTTAGACCTTGAGAACATCAAAGTTGAATTGGATGATGAAGATCAAGCAATCATATTCTTGATATCTCTGCCATCCTCTTATGAGCACTTTATGGATACTTTGATGTATGGTTGGTACAATCCTACCATGAAAGAAGTGTTGGCAGCTCTTAATTCAAAGGAATTGAAGAAGAGAATTGATTATAAGAAAGATGGTAGAGAGGGCTTGGTGGTTAGGGGTAGATCTAAATAAAGGAACTTCAAGCCAAGAAGTGTCTCAAAGTCAAGATCCAAGTTTAAGAGAAGGTGTTATGTGTGTGGGTTTGAAAAGCATTTCAAGAAAGATTGTCCTGACTTGAAAAGAAAGAAGGGTGAATCAAGTGGATCAAAAACTCATTGTGGGCACAATATACAAGATGATTCCTCTGATGGATATAAAAGTGTAGATGGGTTGGCTGTCACAAGCAGTGGAAAGAAGGATGAGTGGGTGATGGATTCAGGGTGCTCATTTTATATCACACTAGTGAATGAGTTCTTTAAAGATCTGAAGATTGAAGATCTTGGATCAGTAAAGCTAGAGGATGATAGAACTTGCAAGATTATGGGTCATGGTGTAGTGACTCTGAAAATGAAGAATGGTATAGAGGTAGATCTTTATGATGTAAGCTATATTCCTAGTCTTAAAAGAAGCTTGTTGTCTTTAAGGCTGTTGGAGAGGTCTTGTTACCATGTTAGTCTTAGAGATGGTAAGGCTCAGGTGATAAAGGGGTCAATGGTGGTATTGTTTGGTAGTAGAATAGAAAATAATATCTATTTACTAAATAGTTCTGGTGTAGTAGAACCTCAATGGTGGTATTGTTTGGTAGTAGAATGGAAAATAATATCTATTTACTAAATAGTTCTTGTTATATTTATATATTTAGGTGTATTGTGACGTTTTATCTTGGAATGACATACATTATTCTTATTGAACTTCATTTTATACTTATTTGATACGTGAGTTTCCTTGCCCCTTTTTATCTTTTCACACTAATTTGGGGTGAAACATGATTACTTATATGTAACATTTCGTATTTTCGTTAACTAAAAGTTAACTTCGTTTACTCTTACAAAGGTTATCTTCGTCAATTTTGAAACTTTCGTGATTGTTTGTGTTTATTATTTATTGTAATTGGGTTTTATGAAATGTTAGATATGTATAATAATAATAAGGTTAATATTAATAAAAGTAAATAATAATATTGAATAATAGTATTAGTAATAATAAGATTACTAATAATAAAGATTAATAAACTTAACCATATTTAAATTATAAACTTAAACTAAGTTTGAGGGTTGATTTGTCATTTTAGAAACTTAAAATGAAACTTTTAAACATAAAATGTTAAATAATAAACTAGAGGGACCATTTTTGTAAAATTATTAAAACCCAAACCTTTCCCCCCTCACCCACGATTTTCCGGCCAGAATTCCGGCCTGTCACCAGCGGCCTCCGGCCACCACGAAAACCATAAAAAATAGCTCGTTTTAACGAACCGAGATGCTCATTGACTCAGGAAGACTCCACGAACTTGAAACCGATACTTAATTGAACATTAAAGCTCGGCATTGAAGGACTTCGAACCGAACACACATCTCGATCGGCATATAACCGTTTAACGTACAAATGATGATGATTAATCAAATTAAACATACAGAAACGTTCGAATCATCATTTCTAAGCTTAATGCATAGTTAATTCGAGTTAATTAAACACCTAATTGTAACCGAGGTGATCGAACTCGAACCAGGACTCGTTCGGCATCTCAACAAACAAATCAAGACTATATAATAGAGGGCTAATGCTTGCTTTGATCTCTTTAAACTCACTGTAAGCGCAAATTCATAAAACATTCATCCATTTAACCGATTGCTAAGCACCTGTTCTTCGTGAGATAACCGAGAAAAAATCGAGCATAAATACTACAAATCGAGCCTAATCAAGTAAGTACAATACATCATTCAACTCAATTTCCCTTAGGGATCAAAAGCCCTAAGGTTAATCGAGTTGAAACTCTCGAATCGTTGTTCAATTTTGGATTCGAGTAATCTAGGGTTTATATGAAATTGGGGATTTGATTGAAACTTGGTTTTTAACAATTAAAATCTGATTCATATCGCGGCTGAGGCCTATGGTTTACTGGTTAAGATCCTTACACTTTCAGCATAGGGTCCCGGGTTCGAACCCGGGCACCCTCATGCAATTTATTTATTCATTTATTTAGTTATTTATTTGTTTATTTGTTTATTTATTTATTATTATTTTTTTTGGCCTTCTAAGCTATGATTTTATTATAGAAAATTTATAATAAATATAAAAATAACTTTTATAAACTTCGAATAATTTTAAAGTCATCTAAATATTTCTTAAAAAAAAGGAATTATTTATTCTTGTATAATATTCTAACATTTTATTATCTACAAGTGTTATAACTAAATAATTTTTATAAAAGTAGATTCATATAATAATTATTAAATTATTATTGGTCTATATGTTATCTTTAATTATAGAATCATAAAATGTATATACATTTTATAATCAAATTTTATAAATTTTTCTATAAAGGATTTAATTTCTTTAAAATTTTATAAATAGTACTTTACTTAAGAGTTCACTAATCTTATTATGAATCCCCAAATTCTAATACCCTAGTTTACATTAAATCATTAACCTTATTATTAACTTAAAATTTGTAAATATATATATATATATATTTAGGTACCTCGTGAATGTTTACTTTGGAGCGTCGCTTATTATTCTTATTAGACATCTCTTTTATACTTATTGAACATGTGAGTTTCCTTGCCCCATTTTATTTATTTCACACCAATTTGGGGTGAAACATGATTATCTATACATTGTACACTTGTAAACGTTTGAGACTTATAAGCACATGCAATTCATCTTATTATTATGTCATGGTTATTTGTGTATTGTAAGTGTTTATATGAGATACATAGTTTGTTTACAATCATTAACTATTGCTAGCCTGGCGACGTCTTAGATCTTTGGGCCTGACAAGCCTATTTGGTGCTAAAGTCGATGTATTGCCGACTCCTAGGAGCCGTATGCTTGTGCACTAGGGAACCAAATACACTTAGCCAATCTTTTATACTTGTAATCAAGTCGAGGTTTGGTTGTAATGATGTGTGTTCTATAACCTTACTTGCTTATGACCTATGACATGAATTGCTACTTGTAACATTATCATATTATGTATAAAAACCTTGGAAACTCACCAACTATTTATAGTTGACCTTTTATTTTTATCATGTTTCAGGAAATCCCCAAGTTTAAAGTGGACTTTTGAAGCTTGGAAATAAAACTAGGACTTGGACCTAGTTAATAAATAACTGTTATGCTACGTTTTGTTTTATTTGGGATTATTTCATGTTTTGTGACTTATGTTTGTAATGACTTTTGAAACTTATAATTTTAATATTTACACTTAATTATAGCGTTATGTGGCTGTGAACAATCTTAACCCTCACATCTCGACGATTCCGCCGTCAAGGTTGGGGTGTGACATTATACATAATGCACTTGTAAACGTTTAGACTTGTAAAGCACTTGCAATTCATATTTTTGTCATGGTTATTTGTGTGTTGTAAGTGTTTATATGAGATACATATTTTTGTTTACAATCATTAACTATTGCTAGCCTGGCGACGTCTTTGATCATTAGGCCTGACAAGCCTATTTGGTGCTAAAGTCGATATATTGCCGACTCCTGATGACGTATGCTTGTTCATCATGGGAACCAAATACACTTAGCCAATCTTTTATACTTGTAACTAAGTCGAGGTTTGGTTGTGACGATATGTGTTCTATAACCTTACTTGCTTATGTCCTATGACATGAATTGCTACTTGTAACTTTATCATATTATGTATGAAAACCTTGAAAACTCACCAACTATTTATAGTTGACCTTTTATTTTTATCATATTTCAGGAAATCCCCAAGTTTAAAGTGGACTTTTGAAGCTTGAAATAAAACTAGGACTTGGACCTAGTTTAATAATTAAAATGTTATGTCATGTTTTGTGATATGTTTAAACTTATTTCACGTTTGATACTTAAGGTTGTATTTCCTTTATGAATCTTATAATTTTAATATTTACATTTAAATTATAGCATTATGTGGTTGTGAACAATCTTAACCCTCACATCTCGACGTTTCCGCCGTCAAGGTTGGGGTGTGACAGATTGGTATCAGAGCCCATAACTATAGGTATTTAGGTTATTAGAAATGGTGACCTAGACTATAGCTTAGGCATGAACCCCATAGAATAATATTTATATTCTTGGAATTATATATATTGTTTACATGCTACATAATGCTATGCCATACTTATATGCAACTTGATGTCTTAGCATAGGATGCCTTGTAATTGTTTGAACTTTGTTACTTGTCTCCCTAAACTTAACTTTGACTCTTTGACTCTCCCCGACGAATGAAACTTCTTAATCTTATTCTCGTCAACACGTGGAAACTTATGCTTATGCTTATGACTTGGATCCTTAGACTTATGTCTAATCTATGTAAAATCTCATCAAGGTTTTGATTTTATGAACCTAAGAAACTTGTGTGACACATAGACACCTGTATTCTGGATTTCCTAGCAAAAGGCCCTTGGGCTAAGGCAACCATATCGCATAAATCCTATGGGACTAGTTATGCTTACCTGGGGATTTCAGGGATGAGTGATAAACCATGGTCAACATACACAAATTTCTAAGGCTAGTGGGTCAACTTACCTTGACGTGTCAACGTTTCCAAATGGTAATACGTTACCAAATGGAACCATTCCATGTGCCTTGCAACTTTTGCCTTATCCTTGTTGAACTATAATCCTTGTTATTCCAATTCTCGTATCTAACTCATTTTGTATATTCCAGCATGTCTCGTCATCATGGAAAGCATGGAAGTTCCGATCGTAAGCTAGCCGCCATGATTTCTCGACAAATGGTTGTTGTCATCCCGACCATGGTTGCTGAACTTAATAGCACCTTAATGACCAACGCTAGCAACAATGGAAATGGTCATGGAGAGAATAGCAACAACCAAAACGGGAACAATCAACACGGGAACAACCAAACTTGCACTTTCAAGCACTTTAGCTCTTGCAAGCCCATTAGTTTTAGTGGCAAGGAAGGAGCCACTAGTCTTCTTGAGTGGTTCAAGAGCATGGAGAATACTTTTGTTAATTGTGAGTGTCCCGAGACACTCAAGGTTCGTTATGCCACTAGTATGCTCCAACAATGGGCACTTACCTGGTGGAATAGCGAGAAGAGAAACCGTGGTCCTGAAGCTGTGTTAGCACTTACTTGGGAAGAGTTTAAGAACCTCGCCATCGCGAAATTCTGCCCGAGAAGCAAACTGCAAAAGTTGGAGGAGGAATTTTGGAACTTGAAGCAAAACGATGGTGATCATTGGCCTACTCAACTAGGCATCATGAGTTGAGTATATTGCTGCCTCACATGGTCGACAATGTCCCCCGCAACATCGAGAAGTTCATTAAGGGTGTACCACCCCAAATTCAAGATGTTGTGGTGGGTAGCCGACCCACAACCTTGGAAGAAGCCATTACTATCACCGCTAAACTCACCGAGAACCATATACGAGCGGGCACCATGTCTGTGAAGGGTGCAAAGAAGGTAGAGAAGACGGCTACCGAGACTGTTAAGGAAACCAAAGCTGAACCGTCTTACAACAACAACAACAACAAAAAGCGCATGTTCACACCGGCACACAACTATGCCGTGGCTACACCCAAACAACCCCAAAGACAACTTGTACCTACGACTGCACCTGTGGCGCAAGTGCCTGGGCTAGGGCTTATGCTGGTCCTCAGCGTGTGTGCAACACGTGTAGGTATCATCATCCGGGGAATCAACCATGCCGCATCTGCACATTATGCGGTAAATATGGTCATTTGGTGGCGACTTGCCACCGTGCACCTAACAATGCCGTCGTGGTCACAAATCGTGTTTGCTACAACTGTGGGCAACCTGGTCATTTACGCCCACAATGTCCCCGTCTTGTGGGTAATGTGCCACAAGCCCGAGGACGTGCTTTCAACATCAACGCTAACCAAGCACAAGCAGACAACGATGTGGTGAATGGTATGTTAACTCACTTTTAACTTTTGTGATCCGATTCTTTTCATACTTTACCTGTATCGTTAAATACCTTAAAAAAATTGAACAGGTATGTTCCTTATTAATAAAACTTATGCCTATGTCCTATTTGATTCTGGAGCCGATAAGAGTTTTGTTTCGTTGGAATTTGAACCCATACTTGCTAAGCCACATACGAGACTAGAAAGACCCCTTACCGTTGAAGTTGCCGATGGAGAACCGATCACCGTTGACGTCATTATTCATGATTGCATCTTAAGTCTTGACACGCATGATTTTCTTATCGATCTTATCCCTATGAAACTTGGAAGCTTCAACGTCATCATAGGTATGGATTGGTTAGCCAAACACCATGCCGAGATCATTTGTTTCGAGAAGTGTATTCATATACCGTTACCTTCTGGAGATACTTTGAAAGTGTTCAGTGAAAAATCTTCCAAAGGACTTAAACTCATGTCTTGCACTCAAGCCCGAAAGTGCTTAAGCAAGAAGTATATGGCCTTCTTAGCTTACGTGGTCAACACGAAAGTCAAAGGGAAAGAACTTAAGGATGTCCCTATCGTACGAGATTTTCCTGAAGTATTTTCCGATGACCTTAGTGGTTTACCTCCCGTGCGTGAAGTCGAGTTTAAAATTGACTTGATACCGGGAGCAAATCCCGTGGCTAAGTCACCATATCGGCTTGCACCATCGGAAATGCAAGAACTCTCTAGTCAACTTCAAGAGCTATCCGAGAAGGGCTTCATCCATCCTAGTTCTTTGCCTTGGGGTGCACCTGTTCTTTTCGTGAAGAAGAAAGATGGATCGTTTCGTATGTGCATCGATTATCGTGAGCTTAACAAGCTTACCATCAAGAACCGTTATCCTCTTCCTCGTATTGATGATTTGTTTGACCAACTTCAAGGAGCTGCTATTTTCTCGAAGATCGATTTACATTCTGGTTATCATCAATTGCGAGTCCATGATGATGATATCCCAAAGACCGCTTTCCGTACTCGTTATGGGCACTATGAGTTTATGGCGATGCCTTTTGGTTTAACCAATGCTCCTGCTGTCTTCATGAATCTCATGAACCGAGTATGCAAGCCTTATCTAGACAAGTTTGTGATCGTCTTCATTGATGACATACTTATCTATTCCAAGTCCAACACCGATCATGAACTGCATTTGAGATTGGTTCTTGAGTTGTTGAAGAAAGAGCAATTGTATGCGAAGTTCTCGAAGTGTGACTTCTGGCTCGAGGAAGTTCAATTTCTAGGACACGTGATGAATAGCCAAGGAATTCACGTTGATCCTACAAAGGTGGAAGCTGTGAAGAATTGGTGTGTTCCTACTACTCCTACCAAAGTTCGTTCCTTTCTTGGTCTTGCTGGTTACTATCGGCGATTCATTGCCAACTTTTCAAGAATCGCGAAACCACCCACTTCTTTGACACAAAAGAATAAACCGTTCGAGTGGGGTTCCGGGCAAGAAGAAGCTTTTGAAGTGTTAAAGCACAAGTTGTGCAATGCTCCTATCTTGACCTTGCCGATGGAAATGACGACTTCACCGTGTTTTGTGATGCATCTAAACAAGGCCTTGGTTGTGTTCTTATGCAACGAGGGAAGGTCATAGCTTATGCATCGAGACAATTGAAGGTTCACGAGGTGAATTACACAACTCATGATCTCGAGCTTGGTGTTGTTGTATTTGCTTTGAAGATTTGGAGACACTACTTGTATGGTACACAATGCATAGTCTACACCGATCACAAAAGCCTTCAACATGTTTTCAATAAAAAAGATCTCAATATGAGACAACGTCGTGGGTGGAGTTAATTAGTGATTACGATTGTGACATTCGTTACCATCCTGGTAAAACAAATGTTGTATCCGATGCACTAAGCCGAAAGATTCACAACAAGATGATCTCATTCCAAGAAATTCGCGATCGACGTCAATGGTTTGACACTTTGGGTGAGTTCGATACTGAGATCCGACTAGATGTCAACGAGACTACCATACTGCTACAAAACTTGAGAATAGATAGTGACATCGAGTCTAGTATTTTGGAGGCTCAACAAGTGGTGCAACAAGAAGGAAGAATGAAGGATGAACTAGAGCCTAATCTTTTAACCCAACTGGAAACGAAACCCAATGGGTTGATGTATTTCGCAAATCGAATTTGGATTCCAAATCACGATAACCTTCGTACCTTTATCATGAATGAGGCTCATCAAACTCGTTATTCTATTCATCCTAGTTCCGATAAGATGTACATGGACCTACGTGGTCAATATTGGTGGCCTGGAATGAAGAAAGATATAGCGACATATGTCGCTAAGTGCCTCACGTGTACGAAGGTCAAAGCCGAACATCAACGTCCGAGTGGATTACTTGAGCAACCCAAGATCCCTATGTGGAAGTGGGAACACATATCCATGGACTTCATAACCAAGCTACCCCGAACCTCTCGAAGACATGATAGTATATGGGTGATCGTTGACCGATTGACCAAATCGACACATTTTATACCCATACATGACACTTACAAGACATCAAGATTAGCTCGTATATACGTTGATAAGATTGTAAGTCGTCATGGGGTACCTCTGCACATCATATCCGACCGAGATGCTCGTTTCACTTCACACTTTTGGTCATCTATGCAAGAACTATTGGGTACTCAATTGGACCTAAGCACGGCTTACCATTCTCAAACTGATGGTCAAACCGAGCGAACGATCCAAACCTTGGAGGATTTGCTACCCCTTTGTGTTCTTGACTTTGGTGGTGATTGGGATACGCATCTACCGCTCGCGGAATTTTCGTATAACAATAGTTACCACTCGAGTATCAAGATGGCACCGTTTGAAGCACTTTATGGTCGTAAATGTCGTTCACCGATCTGTTGGACCGACATTGGTGAAAACTTCATCACTGGTCCTGAACTTATACAAGAGACGACCGATAAAGTTTCTATCATCCGCAAGAACCTTGAAGTGGCGAGAAGTCGACAAAAGAGCTATGTTGATAAGCGACGTAAGCCATTGGAATTCCAAGTTGGGGAGATGGTTCTTCTTAAGGTTTCACCATGGAAAGGTGTTGTTCGCTTTGGAAAGAAGGGCAAATTGGCTCCAAGATTTGTAGGACCTTTCAAAATCCTGAAAAGGATTGGGAAAGTGGCTTATAAACTGGAACTACCTTCCGACCTTAGTGGAGTTCATCCTGTGTTCCACGTCTCAAATTTGAGAAAGTGCTTGGCCGACGAAAGTCTGTATGTTCCGCTGGAGGACATTCAAATCGACGAGTCCTTGCATTTTGTCGAGAAACCAGTTGAAATCATGGATTGCATAATGAAGAAGACTAGAACCACAACAACCCCAATCGTCAAGGTTCGTTGGAAAATAAACGTGGCGCTGAATTTACTTGGAACGTGAGGAGCACATGAAGAAGAGATACCCATTCTTATTTGTATAGTTTCTTTTCTTTTAATTTCGGGACGAAATTCTTTTAAGTTGGGGAGACTGTAACATCTCGTATTTTTGTTAACTAAAAGTTAACTTCGTTTACTCTTACAAGGGTTATTATTGTTAATTTTGAAACTCATGTGTTGTTTGTGCTTATTCATTATTATCATTGAGTTTTTATGAAAGTTAAAAATATAAATATTAAATAATAATAATGTTAATATTAATAAAAGTAACAATAATAATAAGTAATAATAATGAATAATAGTATTAGTAATAATAAGATTACTTTTAATAAGGTTACTTATAATTATAAGGGTTATTAAACTTAACCATGTTTAAAACATAAACTTAATTAGAATTTAGGGGTTGTTTTTGTTATTTTATAAACCTTATAACAAGGTTTGTACATAAAATGTAAAACTACAAACCTTGGGGACCAAAGGTGTAACTAATGAAAATCCAAACCCCCTTCCCCCTATCCCTCACGTTTTTCCGGCCACAACTCCGGCCACCCTCCGGCCGGCGTCCGGTGGTCCTAAAACCATCTTTTTCCTTCGAATTGAAACCCCCAAAACCATGCCAAACGTTCCTAGACTCGAATCGAACTCAATTAACTACCTAAATCGTGATTAAAACCGGTTACAAAGCCTTCTCATTCGAAGTAACCGAAGCCTTAAGTTCGTACCCGTTTAAGCATTAAATCACAATAATAATCGAATTAATTTAACATGAACCATCTCTTATCTATCTCTAATCGATTACAACGTTCAATTCCACCTAAAACAAGCCCGAACATCAACTTCGAATACCCACTTAGTCGCGACCTATCTTCTACTCGAACACCATCCTCTGGACTTCAAGTCCTGAAATTGACAAAGGGCTTTTGTACAACAAGGTTTTTGGAAACTTTCTGTGAAACCAATTTGTTTAACATCATCGTTTGAACATCGAACCAGTCGTACGTGTGTCGCGGCCTTAGCATCGTTTGTTCATCATCAGTTCATCTTCAAATCGGGTAATTGAACACATGGTTATGCTCGAAATACAGTGGGGAATCAAAGCCCCATGATTAATTCGAGCATTAACATCGAATCGATCGTCAATTTTGGACTTGAACAAACTAGGGTTCTTGGGGTTTGGGGAAAACCATTTAGTTTATGTTTAAAAGAACTTAAAACCCAGATGTAAATGCGGCTGAGTGCCTTGGTTTACTGGTTAAGACATTGAACCCTCAACATGAGGTCCCGGGTTCGAACCCGGCACCCTCATGTTCTTTTTTTAGAAGGTTTTTATCCTTAAATAAATCACAGAAAATTTCTAATAAACATAAAAATAACTTTTATAAATTTCAAATATTTTTAAAGTCATCTAAACATTTCTTAAAAATTTATTCTTGTAAAACCTTTTAATATTTTAATATAAAATTATTTACAAATGTTATAATTAAACATTTTTATAAAATTAGATTGTTATATAATGCTTAGATATATTAAATTAATATTATACCTTATGTTATCTTTGTTTAAGGATTTATCATGATGATTATAAATATAATTTTTATAAATACATTCGCAAGTTATTTACAAAGAATCAATTTCCTAAAAAAATAATAAATTTTATAGATTTCATAAATGGTATTTCTATAAGAATTTATTAACTTTATAAAAAATCCCCAAATTCTAATACCCTAGTTCATGTTAACTCGTTAATCTTATTCTTAACCTAAATCTTGTTATATTTATATATTTAGGTGCATTGTAACGTTTTATCTTGGAACGACATACATTATTCTTATTGAACTTCATTTTATACTTATTTGACACGTGAGTTTCCTTGCCCCTTTTTATCTTTTCACACTAATTTGGGGTGAAACATGATTACTTATACATAATGCACTTGTAAACGTTTAGACTTGTAGAGCACTTGCAATTCATATTTTTGCCATGGTTATTTGTGTGTTGTAAGTGTTTATATGAGATACATATTTTTGTTTACAATCATTAACTATTGCTAGCCTGGCGACGTCTTTGATCATTGGGCCTGACAAGCCTATTTGGTGCTAAAGTCGATGTATTGCCGACTCCTAATGACGTATGCTTGTTCATCATGAGAACCAAATACACTTAGCCAATCTTTTATACTTGTAACCAAGTTGAGGTTTGGTTGTGACGATATGTGTACTATAACCTTACTTGCTTATGACCTATGACATGAATTGCTACTTGTAACTTTATCATATTATGTATGAAAACTTTCGAAACTCACCAACTATTTATAGTTGACCTTTTATTTTTATCATGTTTCAGGAAATCCCCAAGTTTAAAGTGGACTTTTGAAGCTTGAAATAAAACTAGGACTTGGACCTAGTTTAATAATTAAAATGTTATGTCATGTTTTGTGATATGTTTAAACTTATTTCACGTTTGATACTTAAGGTTGTATTTCCTTTATGAATCTTATAATTTTAATATTTACATTTAAATTCTAGCATTATGTGGTTGTGAACAATCTTAACCCTCACATCTCGACGTTTTCGCCGTCAAGGTTGGGGTGTGACAGGTTGGAGTTCTGCAGTCATGAGTTTAATCAGTTTTGTAAAACTCATGGTATTGCCAGACATAGAACTGTGTCATGGAATCCACATCAGAATGGTTTGGTTGAGGGGATGAATAGAGCTTTGCTTGAAAAGGTGAGGTGCATGTTGGCTAGTTCTTGTTTACCCAAGATGTTTTGGACTGAAGCTGTTACAACTGCATCTTATTTGGTCAATAGGTCTCCATTAGTTGCATTAGTCATGAGAACACCTATGGAGGCATGGTCAGGTAGAAAGAATGACTATGGGGAACTTAAGGTGATTGGATCTTTGGCGTATGCTCATGTTAGCCAATGGAAGTTGGAACATAGGGCCAGCAAATGTGTTTTTCTAGGATACCCTAAGGGTGTATGTAACATCTCGTATTTTCGTTAATTAAAAGTTAATTTTATTAATTCTTATATGGGTTATTTAGACAATTTATGAATCTTGTTGGGCTATTATTGTATGATTCTTTGTTTAAGTTTCTAAATTAAGTAAATAATAATAATAATAACAATTATAATAATAACAATAATAATAATGATAATAAAGATAATAATAATAAGTTATCAAAGTTAACAAGTTAAAACTTAATTAAGTTCAAGGGGGCCTAATTGTCAAATTAGAAACTTAAAATATTAAGTTTGGGCATAAAATAATAAGAATTCAAAGTTTGGGGACCATTTGTGTAACTATTTTAAAAAAACCCAACCCCCTTCCCCTTTGTTCCCCGTACTTCCGGCCACCGCCGGCAAGGCCACCGGCCGGCTCCGGCGAGCCCTTATACACCAAATCAGACGATTTCGTAACCCATAACCGATATGAATCGTTTCACATACGTGTTTCGAACTTGAATGCACCTAATAATTGAGAATACACGTCGGTTATCAACCCATTCGAAGGCATAACCGAACTCGATAAGTTCCAAAACCGTTCGAACATTAAAACACCATAATAATTCAATTAATTCAACATAACCAATCATCTATCTATCACTAATCGATTGCAACCACCAACTACACCTGAAACAACCACAAACAATCAGTTCGATTACACCCTTTTCATCGCAACCTGCAACACCCGTAGACCACTTTCCGAGCTTGTTAACTTATAATTATCAGAGGGCTTTTCATCGTGGGGATCACTAGAAGCTTACTGTAAAAGGAATTTGAGTTTCATCGATGATTTCATCTTGAATCGGTTCTCCACAGTCGCGACCTAGGTCCATAACGCGAGCATCGAATACCAAACGAATCAAGTAAGTTAAATACATACATGTACTCGTTTTCACATGAGGAACAAAAGCCCTAAACTTAATTTGATTGATAACTTTGAATTGATGTTCAATTTGATCGATTGTGGATCTAGGGTTCATGTAAATTGGGGGTTTTGTTTAAACTTTCTTTTAAGAATTAAAAGAGGAGTTTTATCGCGGCTGGAAGCCTGGTTCACTGGTTAAGACAATGTTCCCCATACATGAGGTCACGGGTTCGAACCCGGGCACCTCATGTAATTTTTTTAAAGCCTTTTTGGCTTAAAATTATTTATAGAAAATTTATAATAATTATAAAAATGAATTTTATAAACCCTAAATATTTTTAAAGTCATCTAATTATTTCTTAGAAAATTTATTCTTGTAAAACTTTGTAATATTTTAATATAAAATTATTTACAAATGTATTAATTAAATATTTTTATTAAAATTATATTGTTATATAATACTTAAAGACATTAAATTAATATTAGACCTTATATTTATGGATTTATCATGATATTTATAGAATTTAAATATAATTTTATAAATAAAATCACAAGTTATTTACAAAGGATCAATTTCTTTAAAAATAAATTTATAAATGGTATTTTTATAATAATTTATTTACTTTATAAAAATCCCCAAAATTTTAATACTCTAGTTCATGTTAATTCGTTAATCTTATTATTAACCTAAATCTTATAATATTTATATATTTAGGTGCCTTGTGACGTTTTATCTTGGATCGACATATTTTTATTCTTACTAATCTTCATTATATACTTATTTGACAAGTGAGTTTTCCTTGCCCCTTTTTCATATTTTCACACTAATTTGGGGTGAAACATAATAGCTTATACTTAATACACTTATACTCGTTTGAGACTTGTAAATCACATGCAATTCAACTTATTATTTTGTCATGGTTATTTGTGTATTGTAAGTGAATATATGAGATACATAGTTTGTTTACAATCATTAACTATTGCTAGCCTGGCGACGTCTTAGATCTTTGGGCCTGACAAGCCTATTTGGTGCTAAAGCCGAGGTATTGCCGGCTCCTGATGACGTATGCTTGTTCATCATGAGAACCAAATACACTTAGCCAATCTTTTATACTTGTAATCAAGTCGAGGTTTGGTTGTAATGATATGTGTTCTATAACCTTACTTGCTTATGACCTATGACCTGAATTGCTACTTGTAACTTTTTTTATATTATGTATAAAAACCTTGGAAACTCACCAACTATTTTTAGTTGACACTTATTTTTATCATGTTTCAGGTCAACCTCAAGTTTAATGTGATCCTTTTGAAGCATGCTATAATCTAGGACTTGGACCTAGATAATGAAATAAAAAGTTTTCTTTATGTTATGTTATGTTTGAGCTTATTATTTGTTTGAGACTTATGATTGTATTTCACTTCAAGACTTATGATAATAATATTTACATTTTAATATAGCGTTATGTGGCTGTGAACAATCTTAACCCTCACATCTCGACGTTTCCGCCGTCAAGGTTGGGGTGTGACAGATTGGTATCAGAGCCCATAACTATAGGGATTTAGGTTATTGGAAATGGTGACCTAGACTATAGCTTATGCATGAACCTCATAGGATAATATTTATATTCTTGGAAATATATATATTGTTACATGCTACATAATGTTATACCTTACTTATGTGCAACTTGATGCCTTAGCATAGGTTTGCCTTGTAATTGTTTAAACTTTGTTATTAGTCTCCCTAAACTTAACTTTGACTCTTTGACTCTCCCCGACAAATGAAACTTCTTAATCTTATTCTCGTCAAAACGTGGGAACTTATGTTTATGATTTGAATCTTTAGACTTATGTCTAATCTAAGTTAAATCTCATCAAGTTTTTGATTACATGAACCTATGAAATTTGTGTGACACATAGACACCTGTATTCTGGATTTCCTGGAAAAAAGCCCTCGGGCTAAGGCAAGCATATCGCATAAATCCTACGGGACTAGTTATGCTTACCTGGGGATTTCTGGGATGAGTGATAAACTATGGTCTACATACACAAATTTCTAAGGCGAGTGGGTCAACTTACCTTGATGTGTCAACGTTTCAAATGGTGATGTGTTACCAAATGGAACCATTCTATGTGCCTTACAACTTTTGTCTTATCCTTGTTGAACATCAATCCTTGTTATTCCAATTCTCATATCTAACTCATTTGTATATTCCAGCATGTCTCGTCATCATGGGAAGCGTGGAAATTCCGATCGTAAGTTAGCCGCCATGATTGCTTGACAAATGGCTGTTGTCATCCCGACCATGGTTGCTGAACTTAATAGCACCTTAATGACCAACGCTAGCAACAATGGAAATGGTCATGGTGAAAATAGCAACAACCAAAACGGGAACAATCAACACGGGAATAATCAAACTTGCACCTTCAAACACTTCAGCTCTTGCAAGCCCACTAGTTTTAGTGGCAAGGAAGGAGCCACTGGCCTTCTTGAGTGGTTCGAAAGCATGGAGAATACCTTTATCAATTGTGAGTGTCCCGATGCACTCAAGGTTCGTTATGCCACTAGTATGCTCCAACAAAGGGCTCTTACCTGGTGGAATAGCGAGAAGAGAAACCGTGGTCCTGAAGCTGTGCTAGTACTTACCTGGGAAGAGTTCAAGAACATCGCCATCACGAAGTTCTGCCCAAGAAGTGAATTGCAAAAGTTGGAAGAAGAGTTTTGGAATTTGAAACAAAATGATGGTGATCATTTGGCCTACTCAACTAGGCATCATGAGCTGAGAATACTGCTGCCCCATATGGTCGACACTGTTCCCCGTAACATCGAGAAGTTCATTAAGGGTGTACCACCCCAAATTCAAGATGCTGTGGTGGGTAGCCGACCCACAACCTTGGAAGAAGCCATTACTATCACCGCTCAACTCACCGAGAACCATATACGAGCGGGCACCATGTCTGTGAAGGGTGCAAAGAAGGTAGAGAAGACGGCTACCGAGGCTATTAAGGAGACTAAAGCTGAACCGTCTTACAACAAAAACAACAAGAAGCGCAAGTTCACACCAGCACGTAACTATGCCGTAGCTGCACCCAAACAACCTCAAAGACAACTTGTACCTGCGGCTGCACCTGTGGCACAAGTGCCTGGGGCTAGGGCTTATGCTGGTCCTCAGCCTATGTGCAACATTTGTAGGTATCATCACCCGGGAAATCAACCATGCCGTATCTGTACTCTATGCGGTAAATATGGTCACTTGCAATTCAACTTATTATTTTGTCATGGTTATTTGTGTATTGTAAGTGAATATATGAGATACATAGTTTGTTTACAATCATTAACTATTGCTAGCCTGGCGACGTCTTAGATCTTTGGACCTGACAAGCCTATTTGGTGCTAAAGCCGAGGTATTGCCGGCTCCTGATGACGTATGCTTGTTCATCATGAGAACCAAATACACTTAGCCAATCTTTTATACTTGTAATCAAGTCGAGGTTTGGTTGTAACAATATGTGTTCTATAACCTTACTTGCTTATGACCTATGACCTGAATTGCTACTTGTAACCTTTTTTATATTATGTATAAAAACCTTGGAAACTCACCAACTATTTTTAGTTGACACTTATTTTTATCATGTTTCAGGTCAACCTCAAGTTTAAAGTGATCCTTTTGAAGCATGCTATAATCTAGGACTTGGACCTAGATAATGAAATAAAAAGTTTTCTTTATGTTATGTTATGTTTGAGCTTATTATTTGTTTGAGACTTATGATTGTATTTCACTTCAAGACTTATGATAATAATATTTACATTTTAATATAGCGTTATGTGGCTGTGAACAATCTTAACCCTCACATCTCGACATTTCCGCCGTCAAGGTTGGGGTGTGACAGTGTAAAAGGATATAATTTGTGGAGGCTAGATGGGGCAAACCTAGGGTGATAGTGAGTAGAGATGTAATTTTCCAAGAGGATATCATGTATACATTGAAGGAATGTGAAGTCAGAAATAGAAGATCAGAGTAGGGTTCAGATTGAGGTGGAACAACAGGGTGTGAATGATAAATTTGTTGATTATGGCACTTTTGATAGTCAGGGAGATGGTATAGATGATTACCAGTTGGCTAGAGATAGACAAAGGAGACAGGTGATACCTCCACTCAGGTATAGAGAGGGGACTGATTTGTCTGCATTGGCCTTTGTTGTTGCGGAAGAAGAAAACATCTATGAACCATTAACATACTTTAAGGCAATTTCTGTGAAAGAAAGCTTAAAATGGTGTAAGGCCATGGAGAAAGGGATGGAATCTCTATATAAGAATGGCACATAGGAGCTGGTTGATAAACCTGAAGGTCACAAGCCTATGTCATGTAAGTGGTTGTTCAAACTGAAAGATGGGATTTCTGAAGGTGAACCTCCTAGGTACAAGGCTAGATTAGTAGCTAAGGGGTTTCCTCAAAAGCCAGGGTGGATTATAATGATATTTTCACTTGTGGTGAAGCATTCATCCATCAAGGTTATGTTGTTATCGACTGCTTCTATGCATATGGAGTTACATCAGTTGGATGTGAAAACTACATTTTTGCATAGGAAGTTAGATGAAACCATCTATATGAAGCAGCCGGAGGGGTTTGAGGTTAAGGGGCAGGAAGATAAGGTGTGTCTCCTTAAGAAGTCTTTGTATGGGCTAAAGAAATCCCCTAGATAGTGGTATAAAAGGTTTGATGAGCATATGGTGACAAATGGGTTTAACAAGAGCAACTATGATAGTTGTGTCAAAGGTCTTACTTGGAGAAGGTACTAAGTAACTATAGGATGGATGATGTGAAGCCAGTAACTGTTCCTATAGGTGCTTATATTAAACTGTCAAGATCTGATTGTCCTAAGTCAGATGGTGAAGTTAGATATATGGAGAAAGTACCTTAGTCAGCAGGTATTTGTCAAATCCGGGTAAAGCTCATTGGGTTGCTGTGAAATGGATCTTTAGGTATCTCAGGGGTACTAAGCACTATGGTTTAGTGTGTGGTCATCATGAACATGAGAAGGTTGACAGGGTGTTTGGTTATTTGGATTTAGATTTTGCCAAGGACCTGGATAGAGGTAGATCTATTATAGGGTATGCATTTCAAGTGCTGGTCAACTTGGTTAGTTGGAAAGCTCAGTTGTAGCATGTAGTGGCATTATCTACAACATAGGCTGAGTACATAACTTTGTTTGAGGGAGTCAAAGAAGCTTTGTGGTTGCATGGTTTTGTTTCTGAGTTGGGAAAGTTGCAGACTCAGTGGTGTATTGTGATAACCAGGGTGCAGTCTAATTGTCGAAGAATAGCATGTTTCGTGAGAGAACAAAACACATTAATGTGAAGTTACACTTCATAAGGGATGTGGTGAATGCTAGAAAGGTGAAAGTGGAAAGTGTGTCTGCTTTGGATAATCCAACGGATGTGTTTACGAAGTCTCTACCTAGTGTGAAGTTCAAGTTGTGTTTCGATGCATTGGGAGTGGTTAAAATCTTGTTTTGGATTTTAAGGTGGAGATTGTGAAGTATTAACATCCAAAACAAGTGATAACTTTCAAAGTTAAGTTTCTTCCGAAGCTTAACATAGTTCTTCCGAAGGTTATGTTTGCTTCGGAAGGGATTCGAAGTTTATTTTGATTGATATCTTCTGAAGGTTATTTTTGCTTCGGAAGGGTTATGGTTTATACTTTGCATCTTCCAAATGGAATCTTCCAAAGGGTTGTTTTCTGCTCGGAAGATATAGTGTAGGATCCTTAGTGTAAATTCTTAATATTCGTTGAGTGTGTCTGTTATAGTTAGTTAAACACTATAAATTGGGAGGTGAGGGAATCCAAAATCTTTTCTAATAATTCTAATCATCTGTAAATTCTTGTTCACAATTTCATTTTTCTTGTATCATTTTTGTGTTGTTGATATTCCGCATTCGTTTTCTCAATTGATTTTACAACATGAAGGCTATTATTAGAAAGCTAAGTATGTTTACTAGCAAGCCAAGTACATAACATTGGCAGGTTATAAGAAGAGTATCTAAGTATTAAAAACACTATAGATTATGATTTAACCTACACTAGATTTTCTTCAATTTTGGAAGTTATTTTGAAGAAAGCTGGATTACAAAAATAAAAATAAAATATCTTTCCCCAACTAGTGAATGATATTCTACTCATGGGATGAGTTATCTCATGGAGCTTAAAAAACAAAACTTATTTAACTAATTTAACAATAGAATCCGAGTCTGTTGTTTTAGGTGCATTTGGCAAAGAATCAGATTAGCTAAAAAAATTTAATGCATGAGAATCCATTGTGGCCCAAATAAATATCATCGGTAATCTCTCATGTTTGATAGTGCTTCTACACTATCTAAGGCTTATAACCTAATGTCTAATGAAAAGTTCTTGACATTTACATAATAGGCATAACATGATTCAAAACTAATCATGCATGGAGTGATAGAATTGAATATGTTTGAGTACGTAACATAACTTAGTTGATCGTTAAGTAAAGATTTTGTGACCAAGTCGGATGTGAGGATGGGTTTAAAAGCCATATAGATATCTCATGTTAAGATTTATAATCTCATAACATTCATTTTATTAGTAATCCTTAGCTTAAGTGGTTAATATGAGATAACTCAAGATCTCATAAAAATAAATTGATGTCTTGGGTTTAAACCCTAACATGTACAAAAATAAGCCAAATGAGTTTATAATACGGTAAGTTTTCTTCTGATTGTGATCTCAAGTTTATATTTAAGTAATGAAGATGATCCAGTAGACTAGTAGTCTGTTAGTAATCCAGTTAGTTATTAAAAAAAATATGATGTTAAGGGTTGAATTTTATGTGCAGTTAAGAACACATTGAAAAATCTCATTCCAATGTGTAAGTGGTTGATGATGAGTAAACTTAAGTTATTCTAAAAATAATAATGATTATGTATTCATAACTTATAAAAATCCTAAAAGTGTTTTAGTAAGTAATAATTGCACACATTCTATATGGGCCCGATAAAGAAGCTCTTATTCTATTACACGTGGCAAATTTACATACATCAAGTAACATACTTCCTGGTGGGTCCCGGCTCCACGTCATTCATCATTGTTCGGCCCCACATGGGTCGTTTGAATTTGTAACCTACCAATTACTTGATCCAAATTATTTCTATAATTATTTTTTTATACTTACAAATAATTCGAATGATATGACCTCTCTAACTCAATGATTACATTTCGTTTTGTCCCAGCTTCATCTTTTTCATTCTCTGATGACTCGACAATATGTACCGAACTATTGATGATATCCAAGACGAAAATTCAAAACCACACTTCGATTATTAGCTTCCTGTTATATTGTTTATGATTATATTCTCTATTTACTGATTAATAGAAAAGGGTTATGACACTCGTACGTTTGATAACTATATTAAAACTTGATTGTGTGTTATGGCTTAAATATATATCTCAATATATAAAAGTTATTTCACTACAAAACAAATGACTATCACCGTCGAACTATTCCACCGTGAATCCGTCGCCTTGCACACGCAATCCATTGGTAATAATCCATCGGATATGGGTGTGAGTAATATGATTTTCGATATAATAACAAAGAAGTATGCCAACGAATTATTTACGGACAGATTCATTATTTATCTTAATGTTTAATTACAATCGAATTATTATGTATAACGAGCAATGGGCTCTCACCAAAACCATCTAAATCTAGACTTAGGGGAAGTTTTTAGAAACTTTGTGTCGATGTTTGTTGAAATTCTATCTTTAGTTAGACACGAATTGTGGTGCCCGTTGGTAATGCTAGTTTTTTTAGTAGCGTGGGATGGGTATTTACGTTGAAAGAATTATATAAGATAGGCATTTATGACATAAATATTCTTTTAAACAAAAAATTTACATTTAACTATTAATAAGTTTTTAGAAATGTGACGTAATAACACTTATTTGCTTAGTAAAATCATTTTCAGAATAAAAAAAATCGTTTGTTTAGTAAAAATCAATTTCATTAGATTATTTTAAAAAATTATAATAAATATATGAAAATCTATCACATACTATAAACTGAATTGAGCAATTAAAAGAGTATCTTAAACCTGCACCAAGGAGTTGACGATTATTTTCCATCTCCTAAAGTAAGAATCAAGCCTACTACTAGTCTAGATTAGAACCAATGACTTCCCGACTTTATGTTCATAAAGATTTTGAATCTTAGTGTGACCAAGCAATTGCGTAACAATATCCTTAATAAACATATGTATGCCTTTTAGAAGCCAATAACTAGATATTAATTATAAAATATTTGTTATAATGTTTAATCACTAGGTTTATATGATAAAAACATAGATCTATCAGTCACATGTCAAGATGTAAACTCTTTTATTCAAAATTATTAGTTTTAGTATTTGACATACACTCTACATTAAGTTTTCATTATTTTAGAAGGATACAAAGTATTCCTTAATCAAAGGAGATATTTACCAAAAAAAACCCAAAATAATTTCACCTAACATGTAGGTTTTTCTAAAAGCATCTAACATGTAGTGGGTTAGGGCATTTTTATGAGTTATTTGCACACGTTTTATCAGGGTAGTGTAAACAAAAATTATATATATATATATATTAAAGGTGTTTGGAACTACCCTAACACTTAGTAAGCCTTCCTGATACAGTATATTAAACCTCAATATTGATTTTGATGATCGAAGACTGAATCACCTAAAAACAATAATATCAAGAAAAAAACTCACCATTGTAAAAAATCAATGAGTGAGGTTTGAACCTGAGAAAGTCATGCCAAACCCCTATTCCATTGGACTAAACACCAAGTTGATACGAAAATTGAATATATAATTGGCCGATGATCTATCAAATAATTTAATTATGACCTCCTTGTATTTTCCCTTGAACATTCTACAAGTATTTTTAGAATAAAAAACCACTCGTATTAAACATCACTAAACTAGACAAAAATGATGCAATGCAATGTTTAACATCTAGCTAGAGTTTATAATGGGCCTTGTCCATTCCTTCACTTCAAATAAAATTTCAATTATTTAATTTGTTTTGTATTATCTAGAAATTACATTGCCAGTAGCTAGGTTGTTTAATCAAACGTCACGGCTTACAAAATAAATTATTCCAAGATTTTTTCCAGAGGTTTATACAGTGTTATAAGAAACTTGAAAACGTCCAACAAATTAGTTAGATTGATTCAAGAGTAAAAATCCACTCCATCCAATCTTCCTTCATCATACGTAAATCTTATATTTTTAGGACAAAGCATAATCATCTCTCATTTTTGGGATGTCACTAATTATCCGGCCTCATATCCATTATTTAATTTTTTTATTAAAGAAAAAAATAATTAATAAATAAATGAAATAGCATTACCTAATTGAATAGAGGTAGATATGAGAAATGGGATCGAGAAGATTTTAGAAAGTAAAGGATGTATGTAGAAAATGATACTAGTGATCATTATTAACTTAAATGGATAAAATAAAATATTCAAAACATGTAAATATAAAGAGGTTGAGTTCAAGTTTTACACTGAACAAAAATACTTAAGGTTGAAGCAGTAGGTTTTTCTAGCTGTGGCTTTCCTCCTGAGGAGTTGGGGTGTGATCTTGAATTGAAAAGCGATATGCGGCCTGAATTAAGATAACATATAACCTCCGAAGTAAGGTCGTATATTTTTCAATCAAAATTTTTTTAAAAAATTATGTAAATTTTGATAAATTATAAAAATGGGGATGAGCTGTGAATGCTATTGTTTGGTTTGGATAAAAAGTTAAAATGAACAAGTCATGCGAACAGTAAAGGATCTTAGGATCCAGCAAGGAACCCTTTAACTCTTTAAGGATGCAAGCATTCATGTGTCATGATGAAAAGGAGTATATCAAATTGGTATACAAAGTTGAACTCCAAGTTTAACATAACCAACTTGTTGAGTCGTTGAGAACCACTTGACCAATCACTTTTGTTTTTTGTTCTTGATTATTGTTAAGGTTATCCGACGTACATATACATTCCACAATAGCGACATATCTTCTTCATGTTTTGTCCACTCCACCCTCGAAATAGTTTTCACGCTGGCTCGCCACTACTCACTCCATCAAAATTTATATCATATGTGTGTGTGATAAGGGGATCCTTTAAAAACTATATTATAATTGAAATCATAAAAATCACGTGTTACGTATATGTAACTCAAACAAACATACATAACTCAATTCGCCATCATCTTCATTTGTTAGGGTTTAAATTAAAAAAATATGCAATGATATAAAATAATGATGTAAAATTATACTCAAACACACATTAAGCAATTAATATAATAAAAAGTGAATTGTCGTTTTCTTCCCTATGGTTTGGTCATATTTGTTATTTTCATCCAAAAATGTTTTTTCTTACATTTGTCTCTCCAAGGTTTGAAATAGTTGCTATTTTCATCCAAAAACATAAATTTCGTAGTAAAACTTTTTATTAGCAATACGTAAACATAAATTAGGATTTCGTTTTTTTATAAAAATTACGTAAATGCCATTTTAACGCTGAATATTTAACATTTTAAAACAATGGAACTAATATTTTGGATGAAAATGATAATGTTTCCCAAACCTTGAGGAGTCAAATGCAAGAAAATATATTTTTGAATAAAAATGACAAATGTGATCAAATCACATGGAGGAAAACGACAATTACTCTAAAATAAATAATTCATAAATCATATGATTGACTAGAGGTAGTTTTATTGGATTTTAGTTATAGATATGATTTTGATCGTTTTTATGTATAACATGGTTTTCAAAAGATACATCCCATATATACATATATATATATATGTATATATATACACACATATATATATATATGTATGTGTATGTATATATATATGTATATGTATGTATATATATACATATATATATATATATAGATATACATATATATAGATCTATATACATAAATATATATATATTATATTTATATGTATATATATATATATACGTATATATATACGTGTCTATATATATATATATAGGGTAAGGTTCAAATGAGAACCCTGTGTTATTGTAAGAACTTGCGAGAACCCGTCAAAATCAATATAAATCATAATTTTTCTTATTACAATAACATTATTGCACATATACAACATTATGATATTTTATGTATATGTGTGAATTCATAAGTATAAATAAGTTTACATCGGTGTAACTTTTACTTGCAACTTTAAATATATGTGATTTTTTTCAAAACTTACACCAATGTAAACTCTTTTACACTTGTGAATTTACACATATACATAAAAGATCATAATTTTCTATACGTGTAATAATGTTATTTAAACATAGAAAATAATGATATTCATTGATCTTGATGGGTTTTCGCAAGTTCTCGCAATAAAAGAGGGTTCTCGCTTGAACCTTTTCCTATATATATATAATTGTGCACAGCAAACCACAGGTGAATTTTTTCTTAGTAAATATCTGGTTTTTAGTTGTGCACAGAAAACACAAAGTTTCTGATGTGTGATTTCTTTTACATTATCAGAAGACTGTTTTAGGTTTTTAAAATGTATAAGTGCTTTTAATGTTGCTTATATACTCGTATACATAGAATTTGAAGGCAATATGCCACTTTAGGCTGTCCTTGACCTAGCAAAAAAAAAAGATAAGAAATACAGTAAGAGAATGTGCAATGTGCACTAACAGTATTATGTCATAATAAAATATATATGCATTAAGATAGCTTTATATGTAGCCATTTTGTCTTATATGTTTGGTTTTTGTGCGCCCAAATCTACATGATCATGAAAAACAAGCAAATAATTGAAAGATCCAAAGATATAATTTTCACAAAGATGGTAAAAAAGCTTCATTTTGGAGGTTTTCTCGCACCAACTCATAAAGTTAATGCTCTTTAATTTGGATCATGTTCTTGATTTTAAAAACACGCAGTACTAGAATCTTTATTATCTAAAGTATCATTTTTTAAATTCTTTTCAAGAATTCTATATATTTCCTTATAAACTTAAAATTTTACATATTTTTCTCAAAACATAAGTTTTAAGACATGTATAATGTATAATAGTCTTCGAGTATAATTTTACAAAATTGTTATTTTATAAGTTTTATATTTGAAACTATTATCAGATTTTTGGTAAATATATAATTTCTATTGCTGGAATATTGGGTCATTTCACATGTCAATTTTCATGAGAAATACGTATGAAAAGCCATTTAGTAGGAATATTTTCGAGGAATGATAAAACAATATTTGGAAATTTTGTATTACTTATGTTTATTAGATAATAAGATAGATGTAGTATAATATAATTGATATATATATATATATATATATATATATATATATGGGAGGGATTAAATGAGAACTATTTTTTTTAGAACTCTAGGAACCAATCTCAACCACTAGTTCTCAATGACAAAATTGTAATTAACAAAAACATATTTAAAAAATTTATAAATCAAAAATTAACATAAAAATAAAAAAAATAAAAACACAAAATATTCCCCTACTTTTCCTCCATAAAAAAATAAAAAAAATTATAAAAAAATTTCCGTTTTTTTAACGAAATTCGTTTTACACATGTGTAATATCGGATTTACACATGTGTAAATCTAACACTACACATGTGTATAACGAGATTTACACATATGTAAACAAAGGATGTACGATTTTTTAAAAAAATACTGAAATTTATGGTGAATTTTTTTGAAAAAATGATGTCGTGAAAAAAAGTTATAACGTTTTAAAAAAAATGAGAAAATAACATGTGATTTGTATGTGATAAAAAATGAGTGGCATATATATATATATATATATATAAAAGGGTGCAATGGTTTAGAATGATCATTCCTTAATTAACCGCGCCATGATAATTATTTAGGAGGTGATTACGGTAGAAAATAGGTTTTCTATATGAAGAGTACGAAGTTCTTGCGTAATAATTTATCCTTGTTGCGTGATAATTTCATCTATAATCACATTTTTCTTGTATGATAATTTCACCCACTGCATAACAATTACATCATTTTATGATAATTATCATACAAGTGTAAATACTTCTTGCATGATAATTTCACCCCTACTTTGTAAACTTCTTACGAAAACCCCACTTTGTTTCCAACTCTGTCAAATACGTCATCAGAGATAGGTCTTCTAAACTTTTCATATGTGTACGTTTGTAAATTTGGGAATATAAAGTTAATTTCTTTCATACATTTGATACGCTGCTTTCTATCAAAATTTGAACTAAAAATTGTTAGAATCTTCTTGCAAATTTCCATTAAATTAGGTTTTTCTGTTGTGTAGCATTACTAAACCTAATAATTTAAATTATTTAAGTAATATATGTTTTTCTGCAATAGTTTAGTTAATGGTTCTCTGTTGATTTTTAAATTGACACCAGCTTTAGAGGTAATGATTATTTCCTATTAGACCGTAAGGTTTGGGACTATTTAACGTATTCAAGTATATAAGAAGACAAGTTGCTCCTATTTGGTACTCCTTTTTTCAGTAAAGAGTTCCCAACATGACAAAAGTTTATTATTGTTAGCCATTTACATATTATCAAATTAGTAATATGAATACTAATAGCAAAATATGCCCAAAAAATTAGAAAACTTTAGATATTTTTTGCCTTATTTTGTCATCAAGAAGGCATAAAAGTGTGTTTTTTTATTCTAAATTATTAAATAAAATTGGAAAGCAGTAATGCACACCATAGAGACAGATATTGATTTCTTGTGACTTTGGTTTTTCTTTAAAGTTCCCCCTCAGAAACAATAACTAACTATACAAGCATAATTATTAACTGTTAGAAATATTGATTGATCATAAAGGATTTCTTGGTGGCAAGGTAACTTTCAGCTAGCCTCCATCACATTATATACAACACACCTTTCTCTTCATCATTATTATTATAAACTCACTATATATATACTCCCACATTAGAAACACCTAGCAGAAAAGCTTTCACTTGGCCTTGTAATATTATCACCAATCTTTACACCTTTTTTGCTTCCACCTCGCGTGATACACGACGGTTTGCAGTTTTCTGATCAATAGATCGAACTAGCCGTTACATGCTTTAATTAATCTTGCAGTTTAGATCATATTATTCAAGAGATGGGTTTGAGAGATATTGGTGCCACACTGCCACCAGGGTTTCGGTTTTACCCTAGTGATGAAGAATTGGTTTGCCACTATCTTTATAAGAAGATAGCTAATGAAGATGTTCTCAAGGGAACTTTAATGGAGATTGATCTTCATACTTGTGAGCCATGGCAGCTTCCTGGTGAGTTTAGGAGGTTTAAAGATTGGTTTTTAAAACTATTAATCTAACTTTTGCGTTTTTTATGCATAAGATAATACTTTTTATCCAAACTGTTTATCTGATTATTTGCCGGTTGAATTTCTTCTATAATACGATAAGTAGAGATAACCAATACTAAATTAGTAACTTTCTTTGAATTTGTGTCTTGTTTTTGTTTATTTGGTGATCATGGAGTTGGGGAAAGAATTGCATGATATGTTTGGTTTTAAGCAGACAGTGGACATGTTAGACAACCAACCAATCATGTACATATGGTTGTCAAATCATGCTTATGCTAATAGTAATAGATCTTTGTTGTTTGTGAATTTTATACGAACACAAACACCTGGTGCACATTAGGCACTATGCCAAGGTTTTGAAACGCACACATATCTTGATTTAAAGGTGAAAGATCGACATGGTATATAGATTGATATTTGTAAAACTTTTTGTATCAATATTGTTCTCAATATATGCATGATGGTAGGAAAAATTATACTTGAGCTAGGTTGAGAGAGTGTTTGTGTGTTACAAAAATAGAAATCCATGGTTAGGTTTTTGTCAAGAAGAATCTCTCTTATATATTTGTCAATATATGTATGCATAGAAACCGATCAAAATTAAAGGTATGATGATACGATGCATGCACATAAATAATATGTTACACATCAATATAAAAAGCCAGCGATGATTACTAAAATGAATAAGTTTTACAAGTTTTTTTTTTCAAAATTAATATATAAGCCAACTTAATTCGTATGACTTACCAGCTTAGTTCGTATGTCTAGTATGTCAGCTAAACTAGCCTACAAGTTGTGGCGCTGACTTAGCGTTAGCTTGCCATATACAAGCTAGGGCACCAAGTACAACTTTAAGCTTGCATATTGCAAATCCAAAATAATTAAATTTCTTAATGTTTTATAAGACTTATAGGCTAAAAAATAATGTTAGTTTTGAAAAAAAAATGATTAAAATTATATTTTTGTATATTTTCCTGTATATAATGTAAAAAAAATTATTTAAAACCAAGGATATGGTAAGAACTATGGGTTCAAGTATGATATATATAGATACAGAGAGAAAGAGACACGTGATTACAAATACTAGAGGAGAATTTGAATCTTAATTAATTTGATATACTTTCAATTATTTGAGTTTAAATATTACAAATAATCCATAAAGAACTTTTAACTTTCTTGACAAACTCCAAAAGCACCTTTTAGATATGGAATCAAATAAACTTATTTATTACCCAACCCTAGCCGCACCCTACATATATATGTATCTTTTAATGGATATGACCACAGATTTAAATGCACTAATGTATGTATCTATCTTCCAAATCAATCAATTCGGTGGATAATATATTCCATTGTTATCATTTATCATTCCTATCCTTAAAGTGTACTATTAAAACGACGGTCATGTGTCTATTGTTTATGGTAATCATGGCAATCATTAAAGAAAAAATCAAGCTAGGGACCATGTTAACACCTTACTAAACAACATAATCAAGTAAATCAAAGCTTATGTTATCAGGTGACCTTCAAGTTAGAGGTTATGTCAGAAAACCAATAAAAACAATATTCCAACCTAAAACCTCTAGAGGAGAATCTAACTGTTTACGATTTCTTATCTCGCTTATAAGGTTGATATATTACGTGTCTTGTTTATAACGCGTAAGAAGGTCTATTGTTAGTGAGCCATATCTTGCTTTCTTCTATGGGTTCCTTACAAAAGGAGCAACAATCATCATCATCCAGGCCAAAAAAGTCTTGACACGTTTTCTACCTACATATACCTAAGTTACAAAAGGAACAACAATTTATTAACCTCTTGTAACGGAACCATATTAATCAAACAGTAACCTTCCAATTAATTAACAATAAGAACAAATTTTTAAGTATATATACATACATGTGATACATGCAAGTTGGTGAGTGGAAACATATATCTGTCACATACACATCAATAGTAGTGCTAATAAGGACATATCCTGAAATTGACATTGTACCAACAACCTAATGGTTCATGGTTAGTTGGTTGCTCATTAATAATTGTATCTTTTGTTTTATAATAACTGCAGAGGCTGCAAAACTCAATTCAAGTGAGTGGTATTTCTTCAGCTTTCGTGATCGCAAGTACGCTACAGGATATCGAACTAATAGAGCCACGACATCTGGATACTGGAAGGCTACCGGAAAAGATAGGATGGTTGTTGATCCAAGAACTTGTGCAATTGTGGGCATGAGGAAAACTTTAGTGTTTTACATGAATCGCGCACCTAATGGGATTAAAACTGGTTGGATCATGCATGAATTTCGCCTCGAAAACCCTAATAATCCCCCCAAGGTAAGAACTCTATTGAAAATGTTTGCTTCTGATATGTGTTTTTTTTTTACTTTTTAAGTTTATAGAAGATTTAGAACTTATTTGGTGGTTTATAGTATTAAACTGGATTCATATTGGTTTAAAAAGAATATGTTATATCAACGAGCAAACTCTAGCTTTTTTGACACTAACTCTACACATGACATGTTTTATGGGTCACAACGCTACAACAAATACAATTAGAAAAGTCAGAATCCACTTGTTGAGATAACAGACTCTCTATAAACCGTTATGAAACCATTAGCAAACTGAAAACCATCGCACAAACTGTAAACCAACAGTAAAGTAAAAAAATGTGGTTTTCTTGTATCACAAGCATTGTTTATGGTTCAATTCATTGTGCAGGAAGATTGGGTATTATGTAGAGTGTTTTACAAAGCAAAGGGTGACAATAGCACCCAACAATGTCCACAAGACATGTATAACAACACAAATGCCAATTCCACCAATCTTGATCCATCTTCCAGCCTCACCACCGTCTGCCGCCAGCCACCGCCTTGTGTCCACCATCACCACCCATTGATCACCACCAACACCACCACCTCCACCACCCTCTCCAGTCAAAGCCCACCAATCCACCACCACCACCAAAACTACTTTGGCATATCACCACAACATTGCAACCACCAAAATCTTCTCCAACAACCTCTTAATTCCACCTTGATTGATCAATCGACCGACGAAATGATCACAAACTCAAATAATAAGTGTGAAGATCAATATTGTCTCTTTTACGATATGGGCTTTGAAGATCACATCACATCTCATGCTCTACAAGACATGGAATACGAGGACGATGACCATGACAACGGTATCGTGTTCTACGAGTAGTCATCAGTTATGTGAATTAAGTGTTGTAGGTGCAGAAAATTTAAGATGTGATCATTTGATTTCTTCATTTGATTCTTGAGTGTTCAATCTAGCTTGTGTTTGAATTTGTTTGGAAAGAAATGATTGATATATGTTGTATATTAAGATTAATAGATTGAATATATGTACATCCATAGGATTATTTGGGTTTGTAAATTTTGCTCACTTCGTTTTAAGTTTTTAACATTTAAAAGTTTAGTTAAATATCGTCGATCTTCTTCATGTCTCTATCAAAAAACATCAGTTGGCGACAACAATGTTTATAACAATCTTGACGAACACTTCCCACAATTTTGAGACAAACCAATTTCGTCGTCAAAGGAACAAGAAGTTACCGACAAAATATTTGCAAAAAATTTGCCACCACTTTCTCACAAATATTTTTGGATATTATCTTCTATGATAACAATGAAAATAAGAATAAGAATAAGAATTAGAATAACAATAATTAACAATAACAGTAATAAAACTAAAAAGAATTAGAAATTTTATTTGTAACTAAGGTTTGCAATAAACTACCAACAAAACTTAATATTTATTTTATTTGGGTTTTAACTTTGCGAGAGATACGGACAACACATATGATAACTTTGACAAACAACATATAAATATATAAAAATCTAAAAATAATTTAAAAATCTGGAATTCTTTCATCTTTTTTGCGAAAAATTGCAAATAGTTTATAACTAACCGAGAAAACCAAGTACTATATTAATAACTAATCCGAATAATATTTAAACCATATAACAATGTTTCAACAATTATAATTGATTATCAAATATATATTTTACATATGTCAAAATAAAAAACGGGCCAAAATTATTTATCGAGTAATCTTTTTATGATTTCTTTTATTTGTTTTTATAATTTTTGCCTTTCGCCTACTCAACCTCCATTTGTTCGTGATCTTCTTCTATTTATTGAGTAATATATCTTTTAATAATTTCTTCATTTGATTCTTGAGTGTTCGATCTATATAGCTTGTGTTTGAATATTTTGATTGGAATGAAGTGATTAATATGTTGTAATAAAAGATTACGAGATTATATATATGTACATGCATAGGATTATTTTGTTTTGTAGAAGTTACTTATTTCAAGTTTTTAACTAACCCTTAATATAGCTAAGTTTCGTGTTCTTCATGCAACATACACATAATTGAGCAACAAAAGGTTATCCAATGTGCTATATAAGCTGTATTTTTGTTGATCTTTTATTACTAAACTACAATATTATTGATAACGTTAAATATTGGCTCTAACCTTTAAAAGAAGAAAAATACAAAAAAGTTCGAATGATACAACTCGCACAACATTTATATTATTTCCCTAATTTGTTTTCGTTTTCGCCGTGTAAGCAACGACAATATACGTGACGAATATGAGTTGACTAGGGGTCCTGCTTATATTACGCATTCTTCTTTATCAAGATATATTATAGTTGTATTAACATTCATGTTATACTCTAGGCATTAGCTGGTTTGTATACATATAACATATAAGAGTTTATATAAAAAGGATTTCTAATGTAAAATATTTAAATAAAAAAAATCTTTAGCGTTAATATTTATAATCAATAATTGAGATCAAATGGTAAGAAAAAGGTTTTGTTAGAGTACTTGGTTTTTAGGCATAATATATTTTCTTGACTTTTTTTTAAATTCTTTGATTTTCTAAACATTCATAATTTTTATGTAAGTTTTTTATTATAAAATTTATGCCATAAAAACGAACATGATTTTATGTTTCATGCAGTTGTGTTTTTTTTCGTTATCGTGTTTTCTTGAACTCCATTGTAATTTTTAATATGATAAATTCTAAAAAGGATATCTATTAAATAACACTTTTGTGTGCTTTTACAGTGTAAAACACAATAAGAAAATATTAGTTAATTTATCTAATACATTAAAACAATACCAAAATAACATAAAATGATGTAAAACCTAAAATACAATAATAAATATTATTGTTTTTTGTTCTGATTTTTGTTTTATTCTTTGCCCGTCAGGTCATTCACAACCCATTTTTTTTATATGAGTGGATGTCCTATATTATATGGGATGGTTGTTAGTAGTTGTAAGTGAAAAATGTAGAAAATTTTTGGATTGTGCCAATATTTAGGAAAACACGATATAACCCCTATAAATTTTTTATATTTTTTAAAGCGATCGTGAGTGGATGATACATAAAAAGGTAATGATAAAAATATGAAAAAAATAATTTAATTAAAAAAAGAGAAAAAATAGTAATATCTAATGTAATTTTAAATACGAGGATAGAGGATGGATTGTGAATGCTCTTTTATTTTGTTGTTTTAAAATAGCAAGGTTTAAAAACTCATTGGTAATATAACATTATTATATAACCAATAATTGTAAGACATAATTAAAAAATGTCTGACTGCGCTTTTTTACTTATCATTGTGTTTTCCTGAATATTATTTTGTTTTTGTAAAATGATAAATTTTAGAAAAACATATAATTAAAATAATATTATTATATACTTCTAATTATATAGATAACACAATGATAAAATAACAACAAATATATACAATATTAGCAGTATTTAAAAGCTCGCGCCTAGTAACTCGATCGAAATATATATAGTTCTAAATAGCTCGCTCGAAATTGATTTGTAAATTATAAACCAAAAATCTGAAATTAAATAACTCGCTCAATTTGTAAACAAGGCGAGCCCAAGCCAAAGTTAGCTCGGCTCGTGGTTTGCTCATTGGCTCTTTTGAAATTAAATGCTAAACTATAAATTATAAACCAATTATTTTGTCATATTATATGAATTGTATATATACAGGGGCCGATTACTATACAAGTGTAATTTTCGTGTAAAGCGTATGAAATCAACAGAGCGTGACACGTGTTTCTTGGCAAAATGATAGTTTCTCCCGCGTTACAATTACCCAAAAAAATACATAATTATGACTATCATCCCATGGTACCATCATCGTCACCATAAGTATTGTAGACCTTGAAACCATAAATGTAGCTGCCAACAATGATGACAACATCCCCCTCTCGCCCCCTCTCTCTCTTCCAAATTACCTCTTCGATTTTAGATATCTACGAAACAGTGAGGCGGTTAGAAGAACACGTAGACGAAATCACTGCCTTTTGTTTCCATCGTAAGCTAGCATGGATGGGATGTCAATATGGCTATGAAGAAAAAAGATTAATGCATTGTAACCACATCATTATGATTACCTTAGTTGTCCATTCCCTAACTACACCAAAGAAGAGATCAATTTCCAATAACATAACCAAAGGAGATGACAATTACCTTATGTTGGCTTGAAGAAAGCAACACAAATCATTTGTATCATCACTAGATGAAATCAAACATCAGTTTTAATTAAAACCCAAGAAAGTTATTCGAATGATATTATACATTTTAAATTAAATAAATTATTAACAATTGTTTATTCGCTAAAAAACAAACTAGGACAAAGAAGAATATTATATATATATATATATATATATATATATATAATATATATATATATAATATATATATATATAACAATTGTTAATAATTTATTTAATTTAAAATGTATAATATCATTCGAATGAAAGCAATACTCTAACCGCTGAGTTAAGTAGGTCATTTATCTTCACAAAGAAAACCAAAAGGGACTCCTCCTGTCGATGGATTATAAATATCATATTACTTAGAAGCAATACCGATCAATATGATCTTGGATCATGGAATAGTCATCTTGAGAATATTCATCTTGACAAGAAATTATCTACATAATAAAATATGTATTACAAGCACTAAGGGCTGTAGCTCAGTTGGTAGAGCACCTCGTTTACACGCGCGCCGATGTTTTTCAGGGGAGTGCATCATGCAATCAAAAAAATTGATCTTATTGAGAAATCGATGTCTTACTCCACAACTTTGAGGGAAGAGAAGATATGTAGGCGTATACGCGGATGCGACCCCATCCACTCCCTCCATCCATGGATAAGGATAAAACAGCATCTTTCACTGTTTCGTTGGAAAAACGCGAATCTCATATTGACTTTCTTTCGGCCTACAGGGTACTTTAAAGATTTTGAGATCTAAAAGTTTGTCCGACTACACAACAGGCTCTTCTTCAAATGGGCCTGTGAAGTTTAGTGATCGATTATACAGAACTTTGAAACCATCATCTCCGGTCCGTTTCAATGAGTGAAGTTTAGTGACATCCACAAGAGCCCATCAAACATTTCTGGACCATTAAGTTCTAACGGGCCCGGGCCCAATGATAGACAACTTTAACGAGGTTTTACTTATCAAATTATGTTTCTTTATTTAACAATTAAATATAACGGTTAATATACTATATTAATGATACACTAAGCTAATTCAAACTTTAAAAAAGGGAAAAATTAGTGAGGAAAATTTGGGCCTTAGGGCGCACTTTGACAATGACTTAAAAATAAGTAAGAGGTCCACAAATTTTTTTTTATATCTCAAACCGGTTCGTATAGCCGTATAGGTACGAGTTCTAAGTCAAAACCGGTTCAAAAAAATTTGGGTTGTTGACCGGTTTCTAATCGGCATATCCCGGTTTTGAGCGGTTTTATTCGGTTCGGTTTTGATACGAGATGGTGTAACTACTAAGGAATATAAACCGGTTACAAACCTACTGTTTATATTAGTGCCAAACCAAGTTGTATGGGTATTAGTTCTGAACCGGTTAGGTTCCTGTTTGGGTAGGCAGTTCCGGTTGCAAAACCAGTTCAGTTTTGTTCCATGCGGTTTTAGCTTGGGTTTATAGTTTTCATGGTTCTATATCAAGTTCTGCAAACACCTACCAGTATTTGGTCCTACAATTCCCCTCTCGATTGGCCCGACCCACTTAACAAGTTCTGTAAACAGCACTAGATAGGAGATTCGGGCTCAGTGCACGACCCTACCAATATACAATCCGGTTCGGGCCAGAACCAGAAACACCTGTCCTAACTCCTAACCGGTCCCTAAAAGGACTAACCCTGTTTTTGTGAAGTTTTGTGCGAGTCTAAACTGTCGTATAATAAGATATCATAAAGTAAGCAAATAGGATAGTGATAACTCAGAAAACAGAACATTGCATCATAGATTCATCGGTGTTCTTCGTTCCTTCTTTTTACAAGCTACCGTATAACAATACAAGAATCCACAAACTAAAAATAAAAAATCACTCTTGTGAACTAACAAGCAGCCTGAAACCAACATTTACCTTCACTTTCATGTCTCCACCACCTCCATTGAAGTCTTTTTGATATCAAATCTTCACACTTTACAGATAAAGATGAAGAAACACTCCTAAGAAGAAGAAAAAACATATTTATCAACAAAGGCGTCACATTTTATAAAAGAAAAGGCGTGGTGTTTTTTAAATCACTTACAGGGTTCAAACGTCTTTTGTTTCTCAAGATTTCCCTCTCCCAGAAGCTTTTTCACGCTGACTACGAAAATGACTCAGAAGTTGTTGCGCCTGCTTTAATAATCAAGCAAAAACGTTACAAAGATGATAAAGCAAAATTGATTCACGAGTGGCAATTATAACCAATTTACTTAAAACTGTGTTTATTCGGGTTGTGTTTTATCTTTTGTGTGTCAAATAAAGAAAACTAGCTATACTAGATGTGGCTCAGGGTTTAAAGCTGCTTAAAGTCCATCTTTAACACATCATTTACTTTAAAACCGACAAAAAACTGTTAACGAGTGAAGACGCCACGTTTGGACATGAAACCATTTTGACCCATTACCGAACCTGCCTAACCATTTCATCATGTCACGTGTAAAAAGTAAGTTCCTTTCACAGGCTTAATGACTACTAAACATGATCGATTAATATTAGACGTGACCATTTCAACCCATTTGCCTTAATGACTACTAAACATGCTCAATCAATTGGGTCAAAACATTTTTTAAGTAAAAAATCATGAGTTTTTACCTTCTCTTTGGCCCGTGATGTTCCGGATTGGGACAAAGCAACCAGAGGTGGGACCGCACCTTCTTGAAGAACCAACCGACAATATTTGGGACTATTTAGACAAAGTTGTAGAAGTATAGAAGCAGCATTCTCTTTACCCCTTTGAGAACCCGTTTCGACAACCTCGACCAACAATGGTATCCCTCCTTCTCGTGCGATTACTAAACAACCTTCAGGTACGCTAGCGAGATTTGAAAGTAAAGCAACCGCTTTATCAACCATTTGTGTTTCAGGGTCCATTAACTCGACAAGATACTTAACCGCGCCTGCTTGTATTATCCGAGCTTTATTCTCATGAAAAATCGATAAATTAAACAATGCAGTAGCTGCATCTTTTTTCCCTCTTAGGGTGCCCGATCCTAAAAGGTCAACCAGTGGTTTGATCGCACCAGATTGACCAATTTTGACCCGGTATTCTTCTAATAAAGAGAGGCTAAATAGCGCTGCTGCTGCATTTTCTTTAGCACATGCGTTTCCCGTTTCTAAAACATGGATCAATGGTTCAACGGCACCTGATTCAGCGATCATCAACTTTATAATTCCATTGATCGACAAATTCAGAAGAGCAGTAACTGCGTGTTCTTGAGTAAGCTTATGATTGGAATGTAATAATGACATAAGAGGTTGAATGGCTCCAGATTGTCCGATCAAGTTTCGGTTTTCGGTATCATTTTTGGCAAGAACCCGTATTTCTTCAGCAGCCTTCATTTGGGCTTCATTTGAGGGAGATTTTAGATCTTTAACAAGTTGTTTCACATATGCAAATGTTGCTGAATCGTTTGGTGAAGAATCAGGTGGAACATAAGCAGTTCTTGGGTAACTACGGTTTCCGCCATTGATACTAATCATTTCATTCGCACTATTAGAACTGTGTAACTGATTACCAGAATCAGAAGCTGTATCTCCAGGCAATTCACATAAATGTTCAGAACTAGAAACAGCTGTTGAAGTAGATCCACTCCTGCTATGACTACATGACTCTTCGAATGATCGATGGTTTGACTTCTGAAAGCTCAGTCGGTCAAACCCGTTTTCAATTGTCAAACTGCTAGCTATTTGGTCTTCTGATGATGACTTATCAGGATGGTCATTGGTACGATCAACCTTTATGTTGTTTTCATCACACCAGTTTGATATCAAACCTTTGACCGTGTAATTTGGGATCAGATTCTTGTGTGAAAGTGTTTGGCGGGTTACTGGGCATCTCAAAAGCCCATTATCAAGCCATTTCTGGATTGAATCCCGTTCATAGGTTTGACCCGTTGACACGATCACTGGGTCAAACATGAGTTGCAGGGTCAACGGGCAGATGAAATATGAAGGGACTGAAACACCACTAATAGCTTTAAAGCTTTCAAGATTAGCCATGGTTTTCCTTATATGAAAAACAAGATCAGAGATGTAACTAATTTCATTCGGTTGGTTGATCTTGATATATTCCTTTTCAACTGCAAGAGTTTCTTTTAGCAGTTCATGACCTGATGATAGCTGAAGCAGTTCTATGATTTCCATAATAAGTTCAAATGCCGGAACCTTTTGTTCTTTTATGAACTTTAGCGCTTCTTCTAACTTCTCTGCTACAATTTCCAACTTTAAATTCTTTATTTCCTCCGTAAAATGCTGAAAAATGGACAATATAACGTAGTCATGAACAGTGAACAGAACCAATGTTATAAAAAAACAGTAACGTTAAGATTAAATTCAGGTCCTAACAGTATTGAACATTTTATTATGTTTTCATTTTACTTTGCTTTTGATGTAATGCAAGATGAATCTGTTATTTACGTCATCAAGGGCTGTCTTAAGCAAGGAATTTCAGTATTTTAGGCCTACCGACATTAGCGGTGTTCTACATAGAAGACTCATTGTATATCTAAAATTTTTATTTTTATCTAAAGATGTGTGTTTTCTGTCAATCCAAATAACTCAACATCAAGCATACCTTAATATCAGTTAAAGTGGAAGTAGATGTAGTTGATGATGAGGACTCCAATGACCCGCATACGTTTTCACAGATCTTTATTGAATACCTTTGAATCTTTGTAATAAGTTGTTTGCTTTGCACAACCTGGAAATATATTCAAGAAAGAAACACATTAATGCCTTCATTTTCTTTGTCGATGTTAAACAATCTACCATAACTTTGTAAGGATACACACCCCATAAATTTTGCTCATGTGAATATTCCAGTTCTCAATAAACTCTCGGGCCTCATTAACAGCAACATCAAGTTCTTCAAACTCCTTACATAGGATTTCATCCGCGTGTATGCAGGATTCATCAATGTTATCAAGTATCCGCTTAAAAAGCTTCAGTGAATTAGCGACATATTTGTAGTCCTGCTGACTTGGCAGGTTCTTCGGCACACCAAATGTGACAAGATGAATGAATCGAGAAAAGCTGTTACTTAAACATTTCAAGAGCTTTTCTAAATACATCCCTGCTAGCATAATAACCAAAAAAAACAAATCAAAATCCCAAAACTTCCTCCAGAATGGAAAACATATATAACACAGAATTGTCAAGTAGTAACTACCAATCTGTAGAAAATCAAGAAACTTTTTATCACTAGATATCGATATATTCAGCATCAGGTTACACTAGATTGGCATGCATCCTACATAATTCAAAGCCAAAGGCACCTGAATAACAAGCTTACAAACCTTGTAATAATGTATGCAAATTCTGCAGAAACATATCATCATTCTATCTTCAATTTACATGATTCAACACAAACAAAACATAGAATCGCACGCGAATAAGAGCATCAGACACTTAGTCGAACAACTGGTGTGCAACAAACACAAACCACAATCATGGGAATTCTCAGATGTCAAAATTTGTATAATTACAGTCAAAAGAATCTATGTTCATAATTAATACTCATCAATTAACCACCCAAAAGATAAATTGCTTCAAAATACATGCTTCTAAGTTGTAATTACATGAACGGTGAACCCACTTCGAAACCCAAAATTGACACAAACCCATATAAACATTCACAAAAACAAACCAATATTCAACCAAACAAGCTAATTTCCAGCAAATTCAACATAATCCCCATCAAATTATTGCTCCAAACAACAATAAATGATTCAAGAAACGTACAAAACGACAAAATTACGAACAAACCTAACGTTTATAGTCGTGCGAGTATGGCTATAACAAACAGATCTGGATCAAACCCACAAAGGAATGAGCTTTATGAAGAAATATTCATCTGGGTGTACGAATTTTAGGCAGCAGTTTGCAGAGTGATTCATGAGAATCAAAGGGACGAAAGGGGAAAGGGGTTAAATTGGTGGTTCGATATAGTTGCAGGGTTTGTTGGCGATTGTAATTGAATATTGATTTGGTGTTAATTAATTATAAACAAATCATGATTAAAGAAATCAAAAAGGTGGAAAACTTTTATCTTGATTAGGATGAAGGTGACGTAAGGATTGACCCAACAAGATTCGACATCAACCAACGATACAATGACTCTATGTTCTTGACTTCACATATGTTTGAGTTGAAATTTACCGATTGTTCATGTAAATTTTTAAGTTGAGTTAGAGTTTAAAACAGATAATTATACAACAGGTCAAAGTTCTTAATTAAATATGCGTTGTGTTATTGTATTTTTTTATGGATAAAATTTTGACACATGTAAATTTTCATAGTTCTGTATATAAGTCTAATGTTTAATTGATTGTCACGTAATAAGTCGGTTATATAATTTACTTAGAGCATTCACATCGGGTTTTCTATTTTTATTCTTATAATTACATTAAAAATACTATAATTTATTTGTTCTTTTCAATCAAATAATATTTTTTATATATTTATCATTAGTTTTTATTTCTCCTCCATTCACTACCACTAACAACCATTTCATATAATTTAAAGACTTCCCTCATAAAATTTTAAGAAACTTTACTGTGAATGCTCTTAATAAAAGAATAGATGTTAACAATTCATTTGTTCATTCAACTAAATGCACATGTGAGGGCTCGCATGTCTCGTTCTTTTATTTATGTTCGTAAACGTTCTTTTATGTTTTCACTTATTTTCGTTTGTTTATGTATTAATTTAACTTTAGTGATTAGCTTTAGACATTAGTAATACTAATTGGCTCTGTATGTACATACCTGTCCCTTTATGTTAGTTTATATTTGGTATTTAAAGTTTTGTTTGACTTCATTTTGAATAACCTAGCAGCCCCTAGAGTTTATTTTAATATTGTTGATTACTAAGTATACTGTTGTGATGATGACAATATTTGGATTTTTCGTTGGATTTTGTTTACTCTTAATTTATTTTGGTTTATGTTCATTTATAACAATTTATATTTCTTTAGAATATTAATAAATAAACATAAATGAACATAAACACGTTTAATTTCTTAACGAAAGCATTGAACGAGTATAGCAATTCGTTTATATGTTTGTGTTTGTTTGGCTAAAGGTAAATTAGTAGCATGAACGAGGCTTCATTGAATAGTTTTTAAGCTAAAGCAATCATTTCATAACTCCTTTAAACACACATAAAAAACGAAATCAATACACAACGGCGGCGTTTTAATGGTAACAGTGATCCAAGCATGTTTCAGATCTTTAAAATCACAAGATAAATCTTTGTTTCTAGTTATTTAGTAGGATCAGTCACACAAATAATATTACGTAGTGTTGTCAAGTTATTAGAAGATTAGAACATGAGTAATATCACTCAACGTTTACAGATGTTCGTGATAATCGGTGAAAGATGATTGCGACATGGAGAATTCATCCTACGTGCAATTGTTACTTCTTTACAAAGAATCTAGTTTTCTTGTTTTTATGGGGTTAAAGATGTAATCATAGATTTAATAAACTCTAATGTCTTTTTTCTTTCATTAATATAACATCATTTAAACTTACCTAGTCAAAAGTTCGTTTTGTTTCATTCTTATTTTAATTTTTCTAAACGATCATTTACTTCCATTTGTCACCTCTAAATTGGGTAACACAAATCACATCATACAACTTGCTTTTAATTGGTTGTGTGTATCATGCATGGTGGTTTTAGTCCTTATACTTGCGTTTAATACTTTTAACACATCTGTCCCCAAAAACCAATGATTTTTAGTTTAAACTATTAAAGTTAGATATTTAAAATACGTAAATATAAAAAGATTTTGGGTTTAAGTTTTAATTTTAATAAAATGCTTAATGTTAAACCAGATGATTTTTTCAGTTATGTGTTTTCTACTAAAAATACTGGTAGTACGAATCCGATTAAAATAACGTCTATCGTTCGAAACAACACAATCACGGTATAGCGACAGCACATCACTCGATCCACCACAATCGATCTTCTGCAAATAAACGGCCACACGTATCTCTCTCACAAGCCTTCATCAATCACACACACACCATCTTCACTTTCCCCTTCACACAGACACACCAAATCCCCATTAGGGCTTAATCATCTCTTCCAATTTCACTTTCAATTTTGATTTCAACAACCACCATGGATAAACTCGACAAATTCAAAGTAGCTTCATCATCCTTCGGCGAGCGATTGATGACCGGAGGAGTTCAGATGAGTCGCATGGTGAGCACGAAGATGAAGGAGATCTTACAAGCCCCAACACCCGAGTCAAAGATCGTCGACGAAGCGACGTCGGAGACGATGGAGGAGCCGAATTGGGGGCTGAATTTGCGCATCTGCGGTATGATCAACAACGAATCCTACAACGGGACGGAGATCGTGAAGGCGATCAAGAAAAAGATTAGTTCTAGCAAAAGCGTTGTTAGTCAAAGGCTGAGCCTTGATCTGCTGGAGACGTGTACGTCGAACTGTGATAAGGTGTTCTCTGAAGTGGCGTCGGAGAAGGTGCTTGATGACATGGTGGCCATGGTTCGTGATGGTCGGAGTGATCATCGGAATAGGGCTAAGGCGGTGCAGTTGATTAGGGCTTGGGGTGAGTCGGAGGAGCTCATGTATTTGCCTGTTTTTCGTCAGACTTACATGGTGAATCATCTATCAATTTTGTGTGGTTTATGTTTGATTCAAGTTGTTTTTATCTGGTTGTTTGAGTAGATGAAGACAAATTATGCATCTTTTGTGTTGAAAATTGTGATTCGTTTACATTAAGGGGCATGATTAATCATCTATCATCTATAATTATATAATGGGATGATGGTGTTTACTGGGAGTTTTGAACACCTGCAAGTGAGTAGAACTGTAGAAGTGTAGAACCTTGGGAGACTTCTAGAGTCTTGTGAAGGGAACAAGAATCGAGAATGGTCATCTGGATGTGTAGCGGTTAAGTTATCGGTTGATGAATAAAGATATATGAACAACTATATTGTATGTTTTTGCTTTACAAATTACTGTCCTGCATAATATAGGTGCTATTAGTAACTTATGAAGCATCTTTAACATCAGTTATATTCAGGGTGACACGACCCGAAACACATAACAAAAGTAATCATGTTATGGGCTATGATTGTGTTTAAGCTGTTCTGTTCAATCGTTTAATTTGAACAGGTTGACCCGGCAACCCATTAATGATCCGTTTAATCCATTTGTTACATGATAAGCAGATGACTTATGAACAAAGATCCATGATATCTGTCAAATCTAGTATCAGGTGCCAGTCGATTATTTTCCTTTATTTTGGTCTGCAAGAATCCAATGTTTGTGAAGTTAGAAAACAATCAAGGAATCTATAGTAAAGAACTTTCGGTAGATTGTATTTTGTATCATATATCTTTTTTATCATCAAGAAAGCATCCAGACCATTATTATTTATTAGATTGTCTCAACTGCTCCCTCCATCCTACAATAATTGCAACTTTTGACCTAATAATCCAAGGGAAGGAATCAAATATAAGCAAAACTACCAACATTAACAGGTAGTATGTTTATCCAAATCATAATACTCACACTGACCCAAGTTATTTAGATAGGACCAGCCGACCAGCGATGTTTTTTTTTTGCTCTTGCTTTGAACATGTAATTGAACAGAAACATACGCATATGTATATTGCAGAACCTGAAGACCAATGGGATACCTGCAGGATCACATGCTGCAAACCCGAGCCCTGGATATCAATCAATGGAATCAATGGTTTATCAACAACCTATGGCAGCCCCTGATAGATACCCAGTGCCGGATATTGATCTAATGGGTTTAGAAGACGATACCACTGCATACACGTTTGGTGGTCCATCTGTGGAACAAAAGAAAGAACTGCTGTTGGTTGGTAGAAACAGTCTTGACCTTTTATCTAGCATACTGGATTCAGGGATGGAGCCCATACCGATCAATGTAAGATCTTTAACTCCATTGTCTTGTATTATCATATTTATGATATAATTTTGAAGTGCTTGTTGTATGTGGTGAAATGAGTGGGTTGTTTAACAAGGCAAAATGGTTTAATTATGTGTATGGGTTTGGTTGGGTTGACCCGAAAAGCTTTATTTTTTCCCGAAAATCCCAACTATCTATTGATATTTTATCGTGCCACATGTGAGTATTCAAATTTTACCAGTTCAGTAATAATCTATTTTTTAAAATAAAGTGTGTTACATTTCAACTATGTGTGCGCGCGTGCGTGCATGCACACTTATTTCTCTACGGTATGTGATTGTAAAGTGACAAAATGGAAGGGTCAGACAGGTTGGCTGGCAGATAAAATGGGTACTTTTATGTATGGATTGGGTAGATCTGAAACGCAAAATAATTTATAAAAAAATTAGTGTCAAATATAATAAACGAAGCTTTCTTTTGTTTATTTCAGCAATTATCTAACGTCTTCGATTAAAATGATTGGCAACGTTTTATGCATTTCAGGCTACTTTTAACCCGTTTGACTTGTTGTGCAGGACGAGCTAACGGTTAGCATGTTGGAAAAGTGTAAGGAATCTCTGCCTGTGGTTCAAAGAATAGCAGAAACTACAACGGATGATGACGTACTCCTCTTTGAAGCTTTAAATCTACATGATGAGCTTGAGCAAGTCATCTCCAGATGCTCAGAAATCAAAGGGAAACTGGGACCCGACCCATTGGAAACAGATGCTACCAAACCAACCGAAACCGGTCTGACTAGTGAGGTCAAAGTCAAAGAAGAAAGTCAAACTTCAGCGACCCGTAAAGATGAGACCACCGAGCAGGTAAAAGCCGTTTGAAATACGGGATTACTTCCTGCGTACATTCAATAATCAGTAGACTTGAACTTTAAAATTTCTAAAAATAATAATTCTGAACCTTCTCCTTAGTGAGGATCTTGTTATTAGCAATAGTAATCTTGTAACCTTGAGTTATAAATATCTTGACTTGGTATGTATGTGATTTGAAGGGGTAAAATGGATGGGTCATACAACATAAGCACATTTTGTTTTACCTTTTGAAAAGACACGTTAATGAATTTTGTGTGCAAACTATGATTAAATATATATGTATGTATGTATGTATGTGTATATATATATATATTATATATATATATATATTATATATATATATAATATATATATATATATATATTTAGTTAGTAGAAATAGGTTGTTAAGGTTGACTTGGTGGGTAGAACCCAACTTGAACTCGTAATTTGACACGATCCTAAATCGTGTTAACCAAATGAACCCAAATATGACATTTATTTTCGCAAGTTGACTAGGACATGATGTGTTTAATATTCTTTTTAACTTTTTTACTATAATTTGTTGCATATTAATATTTTAAAAGTACAAGCCTGCAATAAGCTTACAATAAGAAATATAAAATATATAGATGTATATAAATCAATTATGTTTATTTCTATTTTATAATTTTTCATGAAATAGCTAATAAGTTTAACTTATGAGAAATTACACATTCTCAAGTTAGTTTTTTGGGCATACAATAGAACTAGATCCCGGCCAATTTAGTTAAGTTGGTTTGCGGGTGCAACTTGAAATTGATCTCGGTTGGTTTTAAACCATACACAAAGGTATAGCTTTCATATTACATTGATATCATGTTAGAAATTCACACCACTAGATAAATGCATTAAGAGGTTGACTTCTGACTTGTTTGTTGTGAGTACGTCTATATTAAAAATGAAATAGACGTTAAAGATACGTATTAATTTTTCTTAGTTGTCTTAAAGAAATTAAACGAGAGAGGCACTTAGGGTCTCACTTTGAATGAGTAAAGGAAGCGTGGGAAAGATTGAAATATTGAATTTGATGGATAGCAAACCAATAGATACAAGTGAATGTATGTATGTATAGGGTCCATAGAATTAAATAACCTCTCTATCACCTTTTTGCATTTACTCTATGCCGATTGATATTGATAAGTGATGGCCAAAAGGTCCAAAGTCCAACCATACCCAGCCAAACCCTAATTTAAGTGATAAAAAGATGCAAAAAGCTTTGAATGCTAGAGGCCCCAAGACACATGTGGTCAACATAATGCCTCATTATGTAGGTTTCTATTTTGGGACTCATATCCATTTTTATAATTTATTTATTGAATCTTTATAAAAAAACGATATGTTTGATTTTTTATATTAAAATTTCCATGTTTTGCGGTGAATTGTTATGGCCTTTTAGGTTTTGAAAGAGTTGTTTATGCATTTCGACTATGTTCGATGTTTGGAGATGGATTTGTGTATATATAAATAAATAAATAAATTTGTCATTATTCTAGTTCTGTGTTGTTTTAGTGATTATGTATGTATTCAAACTTATGATCTTCAAAGTATTAATTAAACTTTAGAGAGAGAGAGTAAGCTATGTGGAGAATGTGGTGGCGGATACAAAATACAAACTCATGAAGTGTGTGTGTGTGAAAGAGAGAGAGAGAGAGAGAGAGAGAACACCCGCCATTTCTTTCACTTGGTAAGACAAAATACGAGCATGAAGGCGGCTGTAAGTTGTACGTTGGTGATTGACGCCATTTATCTTGATATGAACCCACTGGTGTTATTAACTTAATCTCTTTGCTAAAGTTAATAAATTTTTTTGATTAAAGTTATTTGTTAATGGCAGGGTCGGTCCCGAGAGCTTTCAAATAATTTTAGGCACTGGACAGGTAGAAAAAATAGACCCCTATAATATAATGTTAATAACCCATACGTAAAAAATTTAGACGACAATTTTTTTACTAATAAACAAAAGTATTGTAACAAAATAATATAATTTACTTACTTAAGCGAATCGTAAGACTCTCCTAGCGATTTTTAATTGAGTTTAAGTTGGATAAATGGTAGTTGATCGACTAAACTAATTATTATGTTAACGGGCCTTAATTTTAATAGGTCAAGATAATTAAATTTCTATTGGGTGTGTTAATTAGTTTGTTAATAACCTATAATTATTTTTAAAAATTATATATACATACATAATATAATTTTTATTTAAAAATTTCAAGCCTTTGAGAAGATTGAACCCTAGACGGTCGCCCACCTCATCCACCCTCAAGACCTCCCATGGTTAGTGGATTAATAATTCCCATATGATTCATGCTAAAAGCATATGTTTTCTATTAGAAATTTTATAAAACAAGAAGAAAGTTGAAAAGTATGGCTTTTGAGGTAATTAAAAATTAAAAGCTTTGGATAACTTATTGTTAGTTATTACGTCCATTGCGTCCTAAAAAGATTTATACGACCACTATGCATTTGAATATTGCGTTTTAACGATGTCAACTCACTTATTTAATTAATTTTGACTTTGACATCGCTTCATAGTTTGACCATAACTAAAATCATTCACAATAAAATCTTTAAAATTATGTAAATGCGTTTGGTATATTATATGGAATGGTTTTGAGCGTTTGTGAGTGAAGAAAAGAGAAAATATTATTGTGTTTTGGTATATTTAAAGAATCATTGTTCAATTATTATAAATTTTTAAATTTTTTTAAAATGGTTGTAAGTGAAAGAGAAAGAAAAAAATAATGATAAGGGTATTAAAATATTATTTAATTAAAAATGAGAGATAAAATATAGTTATTTTTAGTATAATTATATGGATAAAAATAAGAAATCTACTGTAAATGCTCTAAAAGTGATAATCTAGTAAAACCATGGTTAATATTTGCTTAATAAACTTTGATGTTGGCTAGTTAAACAACCTAAACAACTTATTTTGTTTTCTTATTAAAATCTTTGGTGTACAATTTCGTTGATCACAACCGTCATAACCACATAATATTTTTTCATCATCTTTAAGAGTTAAGACTTTAACAACCACACAAAACACGAACAAATATCACAGAGTTTTAAATCTCTATTCTATTTTTTAGTTTCTCCCATCGAAACCTAAAACTTGAGAAATTAAATAATGACATGGACATGATAATAGCAATAAACTTAACTTGTAACATAATTACTTGAGTTTTTGTGTGTGTCATAAGATTTAATTTGAATATGCTTTCAGCTTTATAAATAACATATTTTAAATACAGTTTTATAACATAAACTTTAAGGTATTTATAGGTTAAAGAAGAGTAAGGTATTAATTTATTTGGATCAAGAAAGAAAGTGACTAAAATATTGAACATCATATGGACAAATTACATCTTAAATAAACTATATGAAGTTTCTGTACTTTTCAAATACTATAGGGACTATGATTGTAGTTTACTACGTTTTAGAAAAAGGAAAAAGAAAAATAAAATATAGGGGGCCCTAAAATTTGTCTATATTCAAGATCCAACTTTTGCCTTTTATTTTTGATCTCTTCCCCGAAACTTTTATCACCAAAATATTCTTTCCCAATTTGTAACTTTAAGCTTATATATATTAAAAATCAATAATAAATTTTATATAGTATATGAATCAACTTATCTTTCAATAATACAATTTCAATGCCTTAATGTAAAAAAATTCACGTGTTCGTTACGTATAATCCGTTACTACTTATACTCTTAAATAATTTGATTGATTCTAATATCTTTTAAAAAACACTCTTATCGTCCTACATCTTCGCACCCATATAAACAATTGTGTAAGCTCATATAAATCTGTTTTTAAACTTGCATACTTTTTATTTAACTTATTATTGTATTCCGGTGTATCTTTATATTTAACAACCTTTGTCCATAACCTATATCAATAAAGTAATGAACCGGCTACTACAATAACTTAACTACACCACTAACATTTTTTTAAAAACAATGTACTAAAAATAATAATAATAATAATAATAATAATAATAATAATAATAATATAATAATAATAATATAATAATAATAATAATGACCATTTTTGTCATCATCTCACACAAAGTATCAACCAACCACTCCTTTTTAAGCTTCATCAATCACAAAACCTTTTGCACCAACCTCTCACACACCATATGGCCAATCACACCACCACCTCACGCGCCACCGCCAAACGCCGGAGAATCTCCGACCACCACCACCACCACCACCACCGCCACCAATCTCTGCTACCAGGGCTGCCGGACCACATAGCCCACCTCTGCCTATCTCTCATCTCCCCCTCCGCCTTGTACTCCGTCTGCCGGTCATGGCGCCGCCACATCTACTCCGGCGACTTCCCGCCATTTCCATCGCTTTACACCCTATCTATACCCACCACCGGCGGCGTTGACGCCGGAGAAACTCTCCGGATATCGTCTTTTGACCCCATCTCCGCCAAATGGACCACCGTGGATTCTCCGGCGCCACCGCTGCCACCCGATCTCCACCGTGTGTCCCACCGGCATCCGTCGTTCATGTCACGGAGTTTGCCTTTGCCCATACAGTCTTTATCCGTCTCCGGCAACCTCCTCCTCATCGCCGCCACCTCCGTTCACCGGAATATTCCGTTTCCCGCGTTCACACGTCCGATCATGTTCGACCCTTTATCCAACACGTGGTCGTCATGTCCACCGTTGTCAACCCCACGACGGTGGTGTGCCGCCGGAGCTGTGAAAGATACGGTGGTTGTTGCTAGCGGAATTGGTACACACTACACTGAGACCGTCGCTCGCTCCGTCGAGAAATGGGTTCACCGGAAAAGTGAATCTTGTGAACGGAGACGAAGAGATTCAATCGGAAATGGTGAAAAGATTAAGTCTTTAACGAATTCGATGATCAAAACTGAATCTTTTGATGAAATGTTGAAAGATTCAGACAAAAACTACGAAAGTATTCAATCTTTAACAACTTCGATGATCAAAACAGAATCTATTGATGAAATGTTGAAAGATTCAATCGAAAACTGTGAAAATATTCAATCTTTGAAGATCAAAACTGAAACCTTTGATGAAATGTTGAAAGATTCGATCGGAAACTGTGAAAAGATTCAATCTTTGAAGATAAAAACTGAATCTTTTGATGAAATGCTGAAAGAATCAACCGAAAACAGCGAAAAGATTCAATCTTTAACAAATCCGACGATAAAAACCGAATCTAAACTAAAAGATTCAAGTGGGAATTGGGAGAAAATGCGATCTTTGAAGCATTCAAAGCTCTGCAGAGAAGCCATTGATGCAGTTGGATGGAAGAAGAAGCTTTGTATGGTGAATGTGAAGGGTGATTATGCAAAAGAAGGATTTGTGTACGATCTAGATTCCGACGAGTGGGCAGAGATGCCGGTGGGCATGTTGGGCGGTTGGCGGGGGCCAACGGCGGCGATGGCGGAGGAGACGATGTATGCGGTGGATGAATCACGAGGGGTGTTGAGGAGATATGATGAGGGTGGTGATAAGTGGTTGGAGGTGGTGGTGGATGAGAGGCTGAAGGGGGCGGAGCACATCGCCGCCGGTGGTGGTAGAGTGTGTGTGGTGGGTGGGAAGACGGTGGGGATTGTGGTGGTGGATGTGGTGGCGACGCCGCCGCGGTTGTGGGTGGTGGAGACGCCGCCGGGGGAGGAGATATTGGGGCTTCATATTTTGCCGAGGGTGTGTAGGTGAATACAAAGGATAGCTTTTTGATCACATATTATTTTTTGTTTATCTGTTTATGGTAAAAAAAATGTGTACTTTTGTTTTTATAGAGTATATTTGAATCGAATGGAATCGAATCATTGTTTGTTACATATATGGGGTCGTGTGCTACTGTAGCATGGTGTCATTGTTTCCTTTTTTGGATTTGATATGATTGAAAGTATATGAATGATTAGTGAAATCAACAAGAAGTTAACAACTTTGTTTTGAGATTAAATCGGTTTAATCGGAATGGGACAAGACATGGTTTGGTAAACACGGGTTGGATGAACCGACTAGTTATACTAAATTGAGGTTAAACCGGTGAACCATTATGTTTCTTGAACTTATTTAAGGTGCGAGATTTGATGAAATTAGTCATGGATTTGGATATGTCGTCATTTGGGATAGGGTGTAATCCTAAAGTGTGCTTGAGCCACATATGTGTGTAGAAGACTTGAAGAAAGTAGAAGACGATATAGATGAAGGCTATGATGAAGACAACTTGTTGTTGCAGGGTGTAATGATCGACATTCAGGACTCTCTCAATCGACTTCATCTAGACGTTTATTAAATCGTTTCCATATTGCATCTTTAGTTTTTGTAAATTGGTTCCTCTTTCATAAGACCGAATATTATGAGGAAGTTATGAACTCTTGAATTAAAAAAATGATGGATTATAAGAGGTCATGAGAAATCAAGTGTGGAATGATTTCAAATTTCTCTAGAGCTAGGTAAAAACTAACCATTATTTTAACCTTTTAAGAAATCTCAAATACAGTTAAAATTTCATTTTCTTAATAAATTACTATAGTGTTAAACTAGTTTTTAAAACTGATTTAACTAACGAGACAGTCTAAAGAAGTTAACTACTAGAGCAACTAGTTAAATGACTTGTATTTAATTTTCAAAACCGTGTTATGAATGTACAACTATTTTATGTTAGATTGCAACAACAGCTTGTGCATTGAGAGGACTAGGTTGTGACCAAGGGATATGATGTATTTATGTGGTTTAACAAGCAACACGGAAAATGTCCACCTATGAACTCATTGAGACAAGGACGTCTACAACTTTAATAATAATTTGAATACATATATACCTATACCACACACGTATATAACAATTATATTATAGTATATACAAACATTTTATATATCATGAAATATATATATAATTTATAAGTTATATCTGGTTTTGCATAAGTTTAATATATTAGGATTTTTCTACTTCTTGTTTATATTCCTTGTTAGAAAACATTCTAAAAGGGTTAATGACAATTATTAATTAAAAAAAACTTAATAAAGATGGATGAAGAACAATTTTTTTAAATTTTCTTTTCCTTACTAGATGATATTCTAGATAATGTACAATGGGTCCATCCATTCGCGGATGCCAATGTAGCGAAAAAGAAGGGAGAGTTGTAAGCATGAAAGAGAAACAAAGGGTTATTTCACTTTACAAACGGACTGTCTCTAATAAAATTGAGTTTTTTATATGAGTTGAAAATACATTGTAAATACACAAGTGAGAAATGACAATAACGTTAACATAAATTTTTTAATGATGATGGATGAAGAACATTTTATTTTTATTATTTTTGCTAAGTTTTCCTTAGAAATAAATTCGTAAAAAAGAAAATAAAGCGCTAGAAGGAGGGCTTGAACCTCCGACCTTGTGGTTAACAGCCACACGCTCTAACCAACTGAGCTATTCCAGCTTCTATTTATAAAATGTTGTTAGTACAATAAATCTCTTAATATTTTCATGTGGGCTGGGCTTTATCCAAGTTTTTGTTGGGCCTTGAACTGTTAAAGAGAGGTAAAAATAAACATGAAGGAGGGCCGAGTGCAATTGTTACGTTTGTCAGAATACAAAAATACAATTTCTTTTTTCAATTTCGTTCTCACGATCGAAAACATAGATATAAATATACAAATGTAAGTATTATAAGAGTTCCGTCACATGGGTGTCTTCTAGGTGTGAGATTGTCATAGATGACCTCTAGTTAATTCATGGATGATCGAGGTTTACGATTGGAGATATGTGATGTATAAACAACTATACTTCTGTAAGCTACGTTGTAGATACATAGTACCTTGTTAGTATGATTAGTATTAATAACTATCATACCAAAGACAATAATTGAAGTCTTAACAAGTGTGGTGGGTGTGGGTTAACACATGAACATTGTTCATGTAAATTAACGATGAGACCGTTAAACCTCATGATTTGAAAATAAAGGTATTCGTGTAAAGAAACAAAAAAAACATAAGCCACTAGGGATGACTCGTGCTAAATTATAGTCATACAAGGATATATATGTGATGTGAAGGTTAGTGTTTGGTTGTCTACTAATTTTCTAACATTGGAGATAGTGTGATCATTGGTGATGTAGGTCATGAATAAAAAGACGAAAATCACAAGTCACATTAAAACTATCTTATAAAATATAGTTTTGACATATATTTGAACCATAAAAATAATCAATTGAAAGTTAGAATATAGTCTAACAAAATTACAATGCATTAACGTCCACATTATATAAATTTCAACTTTTCAAAACAAAACTTATTATGTGTAAACCATCAAGCCCATACAACTCATGCATGCTGCAACTTGGCTCAATCTTCCTATTGTCACATCCTTATGTGTCAACCTCTCACCCACTCTCCACCTCTTTAAAACCCCACTATCTTCCACCACCACACCACCACCACCATCACCACCATCACCACCATATCACCACCATCATCCACCACATGACCACCATGTCTACTCTTCATCTTTCACTAACATTCCTCTTACTCTTTCATGGATGCCTTGCTCTCAAACCCTTCCAACAACAGACCCAAAACCAGTGTCAGATTCAAAGAATCAATGCCCTTGAACCCAATGAACGGGTTCAAGCCGAAGCCGGTTACACCGAGTTCTTCGACTCCGGCGATCAGCAGTTCCAGTGCGCCGGAGTCGAGGTTATTCGCCACCACATCCAACCACAAGGACTCCTCTTGCCTTCTTACATCAACACCCCCCTCATGGTCTACATTCTACAAGGTAATTATTAATCAACCTTCATAAAAGTTTTAAAACTGTCATTTTTTTTAATAATTATTGACAAACTCACACACTATACCTACCAAAGTTGTTTAATGATTAGACATCATACTCTCATACTCTACTATAGTATGATCTAATGTCTAATTATTAATCAACTTTCGTAAAAGCTCGTATTTACGAGCTTTTTTTTTAACGAAAAACTCACACATCCACTAAACCTACAATTAACGGTTTACAGTCTAATTGTTTGTTTTCTCTCACAGGGAGGGGTTATCAAGGCATACTGATGCCCGGGTGCCCGGAGACGTTTCAGTCATCACAACAACTGCAAGAACGCGGTTCGATCCAAGACCGCCACCAGAAGATCCGCCATTTCCGCGAAGGCGACGTGGTGGTCATCCCGACCGGAGCCGCTCACTGGATGTACAACGACGGGGAAGAAGAGATCATTGCAGTTGTTTTGCTAGACTCCACTAATGCAGCTAACCAGCTAGACCTATTCCACAGGGTACATAACAACATAACATTATAACATTATAATAATATAACATTATAAGTTATATAACTTGATCTATTAACATCTTTAAAAGATTACACTTCTTGATCACAAAAGCTTCAAACTTTCTTTCTGGTTGCAGAGATTCTTCCTCGCTGGAAACCCGAACCAAGGCGAACCAATGCAAGGGTCTCGAACCGAACGAGAGTCGCCCGAAGAGGGTTCGGGCAACGTTTTTCGGGGGTTCGATGTAAACATGCTTGCAGAAGTGTTCAATGTTGATCAACAGACAGCTGAGAGGCTTCAGAGTCCAGATGACACAAGGGGTCACATCGTGACAGTGGATAGAGGGCTTCAAGTTATCCGACCACCGATCCGAATCGAACAACGAGAAGAACAATATGGTTCTGCAGCTAATGGTCTTGAGGAAACTGTTTGTTCAGCTAGAATCACAGCCAACATCAACGATGCTTCACGTGCAGATTTCTTTAACCCACAAGCTGGTTGGACTAATCATCTTAATGGGTTTAAATTACCTATTTTGCAGATGGTGCAACTTAGTGCAGAAAGAGGAGTTCTTCACAGTGTTAGTAATTAGTAATCAGAATTAGCAAATAATCATTGTTTTAAGAACTTTTTAGAACACAGTAATAGTTAGTCTTAAGGTTCAGTAACCGGCTCGGTTCAAAAAAAGATTTAGAACTTTTTTAAACCGGGCCAGTGGACAGTCAGTCTTTCTGGTTTACTGACCGGCCTAGTTCTTTTAGAACTTTTAGAGCCGGGCCGGAACCGACTAATCCGGTTCTAAATGTAAAATGTGTTTTTCACAATTTTTAGAATCAGGTTGGAGAGTGAACTAGTTACTCCAACCAGTTCACTAAATGGTATGGTTCGGTTCAAATAACATTTGAACTGTTAGAACCAGACGAACACTAAACGGTTAGTCTTACTTGTTTACTGAATGGCCTGGTTCTAAAAACACTACATTTAACATGATTAACTAAAAATCTTGATCCTTGATTATGTTTCCAACACATGCAGAACGCGATTGTGTCGCCATACTGGATCACGAATGCTCATGGTATAGTCTACGTGACGCGCGGAAACATGAGGATGCAGATAGTGAACGAAGAGGGACAAGCGGTATTCGACGACGTGATCCAGGAGGGGCAGCTGGTGGTGGTGCCACAGAACTTGTGGTGGTGAAACAGGCCGGAGAACAAGGGTGCCGGTGGATATCTTTCAGGACTAACGACAACGCGGTGATCAACACGTTGGCGGGTCGAACGTCGGCGATAAGGTCAATGCCGGTGGACGTGCTGGCAAATGCTTTCCAGATGTCGCCGGAGCAGGCGTGGAGGTTAAAGAATAATAGGAAGGAGACGTTGATGTTTCAACCGATTTCTAGAGTTTAGGGTTTGGAGGTTAGGGTTTTTGTTGGTGTGCAAAGGTGAATGGTTGTTTTGGGGTTTTGTGTTGGAATAATGAGAGGTGTTGAGGTGGTTTGTGGATGTAAGTTAGGGAATAATATGTTTAAGTTGTTTGTGATATAAAGGTTTAGCTTTTCAATCCATCTATGTGGATCGAAGAGAAAAAAGAGCTTGTATAAAGTATGTTCGAGTTTAATTATCTAATCGAGTTTTCTAATCGTTTTTTTGGTTATGCCGACTATAAATGGTATATGAGTTTAACATACTAGTAGGAAAATATTTAGATTTTTTTAAAGTCTATTAATTGAGATGCCTCTAATTAGCTAACTCTTACCATTAGTAGGAGTATAATATATTTGTTATTTTAAAAAAAGCTAACTCTAAATTTTGAATCCACTGATATGGTGAGCGGACTCTATTTTTGCTTACGTGACAAACAAATTCATTGAGTTGGCATGTTACTAGATTTCGCTTGCGTGACAAATGGATTACTGAGCTGGCAAGTTTAGTGATCAAGAGGTGAGCGGACTCTAGATTTTGCTTATGTGACAACCGGACGGATTCACTGAGCTGGCATGCTACTAGATTCCGCTTGTGTGACGAACGTATTTACTGAGCTAACATACTAAGTGATCAAGAGGCAAGTAGTTCACGGGTGTGAAAGTGCAATGCTAACTAATCAAGAGAAAAGTGCCTCCAGGGATTCAAAATTAGAAAATTACTCTAAATAGCATATATTTAGAAACTACAACACCTTTATTTCAACATAATAAAATCATAAAACAAACATATTCACATCTAGAAACCTAACAGTATCATAAAATATAATTGAAAACCAAATTCGATTATCTTCAACTTTAAGTTTAAGTGTCCACCACCCGAATACCCGATTACCGTTACGTTTTGCCTTTCAAAGAAAAAAAACAAGAAGGAAAAAGTTTAATCACCGTAAGAACTAATGCCTAGACCACTCCTTTCCTTCGTCAAATTATGTCAAATTACAGTATTTCATGCAACCCAATTAATTTTCCCCTTATTGTCATCGCCTCCCTAAAAACCCGTCTTCTAATCAACTTCAACTCTTCAAAGACTCGACAAAACTCTTTGGAGCTTTAAAAAATGCGAAGTGATACAAAGAAACGCTATCGTGAACCGAATTATATTTTTTTTATTAAATACACTTTGCCGAAAGGGCTATTTTGATTATTAAAATAGATGAATCATTCTTTTCTCCATATAGAACAAACCATATGTTAAATGAGGTCATATAATATTCAAAATTCTAACTTTTTATTTTGACTTTTAGGAATTTGGAGATTGTAACAATGACGAAAAAGAGTGATAGGAAAGGCATTAAATCCAACAACATATGTTAATTAACCTAACATCATAAATGTGCACATAACCTTATCAAGAAACTCCCATCACTTGTGAGACCATATATGAAAATGTGGCATAGAAATGATTACTTTGTATTTTGTACCACAAACTTGTACTTCCCCACGAAGTGTAAGATGATGGGTGAAAGTGTGGATTATTGATGTGGATGACTAAAAGTATTAAGACGGAAAACACGAGCCAACAAAAAAACTCAATACCTATAACAACAAACGACTTATACGAGATTTGGACAATTATGATATTATGTAATGTTTGCGTAAATACCTTGTCCCTGTCCTAAACCTATTTATCCACATAGTGGTGAGCATACTAACGACTAATAGCTAATACATTACATAGCATACAAAATATAAAAAAATAAAAGTAATGCTAATAGTCCTAAATCTAGATTTAGCACTAAGTTTTGATTATTCGTTAAAAGAAAACTAATAGTTTAATACATTACAAAACATATCAAACTAAGTTAAATATTCTAGACACTTTAGCACTAATATTTCAACTTAGTTTTCTCTTAACGAAAATCAAAACTTAGTGCTAAAATGTCTAAAATATTTATCAAAAAATCTACATTTAAATTTTTACTAGTAAACATCTTGAATTGTCATATCTGTTCTAAGAAAAAACAAATGGACCCGATGTAACGAGTGAGTGATAAATAACAGTTTCGTACCCGACCCATTGCCATCAATGACCCCATGTAAATATCCACAAATGCAAGGGTAATATCGTCCAAAAAGAAGTAAAAGGGTGAGATTCATTTTGAAGCTAAAAGACGAGAGCTTCAAGAAAAAGTACCAAAACCACCACAATTCAAAAACACAAAAGAATAAGCACAAGTCACGAGATCACGTTACCTGCTATTGCCCAAACATGTTGCCAATATCAGATCCCAAATCTCACTCACCTGCAACTCAATGTTAACCTTTTGTTAGCATCATCAACATCATCATCAAATCAAAACAACTTTTCATTTTCAAACAGAAGATGTTGAAGAAGATGCATTCTTCATTCGTACCTCCGTACTCCGTTCTTAATCCGGTGGCCGTTGTTCTGCTGCTTCTACTTCCCACCGGAACTGTATCGGCGCTCCGGCCAGGCTTCGTTTACACCAGAAACAGAGGAAGATGCACTCCACAGTATGCTCTGTTACTTTCTATATCTGATGCATATGATTGATGTTAGTTTATGCATATGATTGATGTTAGTTTTCAGTAAGAGAAAATTGAGAGTAATCGATGCTGTTAAGCTAAAACGTGTACAGATTATAAAATGTTGTGAGATTATGAGGTTTGATGCCAGTGAAAATTGAATCTCAAGCGTATGTTATTTGAAGTTAGGTGAATAGAAACTCGTGAAATTTTAAGCATCGACGGTACTTGTAAGTTGAATATCAATGTGTTTGTGGTCAAATCGACGAATCTGTTGCTGTTTATATGAGCAAAATATCTTCAAATACTAGAAAATGAGTCGACTCACTACGTTAACCAAATGGAATGAAATTAGTACAGATTTGAACGGTTTGTGGTGCTTGTAACTTGAATCTCGATCTTACACATGCTTAATATCAACGTGTTTGTGCTAAAATCGATGAATCTCCTGCTGTTAATGAATAACATCTTCAAATGCTAGAAACTGAGTTGAATCCGACTACGTATGTCCGAGTTAACTCGCTAACAATTGTAACTTGAATGTCGATCTTATAATAAGATGATGAAAACCAACGTTTTGTGCTAAAATCGACGAATCTCTTGCTGTTTATGAATAATATCTTCAAATTCTACAAAACGAGTCAAATCGTACTACGTATGTCCGAGTCAACTCACTAACGCATTAGAATGAAACAAAACCTACCGATTCGAAGTATCGAACGCTTCGTACATTGTGGCATCGGAATTTCAAGCATCGATCGCTAATTACAAATTGAATCTCAAATTTTCAATCTTATACATGCTGAATATCAACGTATTCGTGCTAAAATCCACAAATCTCTTGCTGTTGATGAACTCACTAACTCAATTCAAATGAAATTTGCAGGTATTGGAGCAGTAGGCGAGAGGCGTGGCCTCGGATGATACCTGAGGAATCGACGGTGTCGAAGGTGTTCGGTTCGAGAGCTTACGAACGCTACCGCTACGATCTGACGCTGCTGGAGGCGACGTCGAGGAACGACGACGGAGATAACGTCTTCGCTCGCCTGGTGAAGGAATCCACGGCGGCGTTGATCAACTCCTACACCAGGAAAGGGTTTCCGTACAGCGCCTGGGAGGTGAAGACCGCCTTGATCGAAGGTATGGTCTCCGGCGAGGCTGCGGCGGAGCAAGCGCGGCGGTTCTACGACGCCAATCGGAATTGTAACTAACTCTAACCCATGGTGGAATCTATTGTTCTATTATTATTATTATTATTATTTTTCATTTTGATTGTGAAACTTTTTGAAAGTGCAGTTTCGTTGGTATCTTAGGTTTTGATTAGTGCAATTGTGGTCTCATTTTCTCGAGTGAGTAATCGTTCGTTTCTTGCGATCAATGTAATATACTAGTATAGTTGGATGTTATGTTTGGTTTGACTATATAAACTTCGAATTATCATGAAATAGTTTCTCGCTTGAACAAATTAGATACATTGTGTTGAGGTTGGGGTATTTTTGGTCATGAGTTTTATTCAGACGGGTTGGGTGTGGTCTTTACTGGAAAACAGATGTGATCTGATTAAAAGAGTTATCATACAAAATAGGGTTGTAAATTTGTTGTTCAAACAAAAAAAATTGAATAGTTTCTCTAAATAAGTTGTATCATCAGAGTCCTGATTTGAAGAAACAGATAAATGAATTTTGGATAAATAATTGGTATCACTAAAAGAATATCTTTTTAATGATTTGATGATATATATTTACGGTCCTAATATTTAGACACCATCTATTGTAAACCGGCGCCCTTATATAAACATCGTATAAAACTATACGTGACGTATAGAGTCAAAGACATTGAAACTGAGGAAAATTCAAGGAGCTGTTAAAGGTTATACATCCCATATAAACCTATACGACCCATATAGACTAATATGACACATATCGCAAAATTTGACACTGAATACGAAGATAATTCAGGGGGGTTGTCAAAATGGGTTATACGCTTCATATAGTGCTATAAGACTCAAATAGAAATTTCGGATGTTAATTTATAATGAAAATATGTCCTAATAACTTTACCCTTCTTTATTTAACAAGGATCTACTGCATTTATGATCTACTTATTTCATTTGAATATGTTAGCGTTTGTTATAGATGATGGCTAGTCTCTTAAAGCGATAGCTAAGAGAAGACAAGACTTTGTTCCAATTTTCTGTTCTATGTGTTTCTTCACATCCAATCATATTAAATACAATGCGTAAAAGGAAAAATGCTCATGATCCTAAACATGGAGATCATGGGGTAAATCAGAAGTAAATGACCCAACTACTAATAAGTTAATGATAGCATGAAATCAGGGAGTGATTAGTTGTAACGAATGAGCATGGAATAGTCTATAGAGGTGCATAAGTGATAAACCGGGTTCAGAATCCAACCCGCTGGTAATCACCTAACTTTGATTAGTGGGAATCGAGAATTAAGCACACAGGCAACAATCAGATTTTGGATTTTTTTTCTCCTTTGTTCAAGGAATCAAGATTAGTTTTGCCTTTGTTCAAGGATGAAGGATTGTAGCCTGATCGAGAAAATTTTATCCAATCGCTACTGATTTTGTCTCTTCGAATGATGAGATTTACTCTCCTACCTATTCGAATTTTGATGCTCGTAATCAGCCCATAGGGTTTTTCCACCTATGGTGGGTTTCCTCTTGAGGGTGGTCTCAGGTTCGAGACTCAGGTTCTATACTTGAGTAACGGAGATGATGCGGTGGGCTAATGGTCCGTCAATAATCCAATTAACCGATAAAAAAATCATATTCGAATTTGATGCACGTAATTAGGTTTAAGAATAATTGTTGGATTGCTGATCGATATACTAATGTCTGTAGAGAATAAAGGCCAAGATAACTTTATTAATAACTCAAAAGCCCAATATGTCATACTTCTTTCATATGGGCATACCCTACTTAATTGTACCATGTAATTTTCATATATGTGCCTGCCCTCCATAGTAGTATTAAGTGTTTTTGTCACACCCCGATCAAAGCGGCGAAAAATGCCAGGGCGCAACTAAGATTGTTCAAATGCACACGACACTATTAAAGTGACAATATTTAATCAACTCATTTATTTCATAACATGTTCTTATAAATACAAAAAAATAAATAGTTCTTAACTATAACCTAACGGTCCAAAATAAGTAACGTCTTTAAATCTTCAATCAACCGATAATCAAACCTGTAGCATTGCATAAAATATGTTTTGTCAACATGTATGTTGGTGAGCAATTCCATGACTTTATAAATATAATATAAGGCAAAAATCCACAACTCAAATATGTGAAGTCGTAAATAAAAGTGACAATTAAGGTATATCAATCATAAAGAAATGATGCTCCTTTCTAATTGATAAAACTACCATATTACAAGGAGGAGCGTATGATCATACTTATTGAGGATGAGGATGAGGCTAAACGATCAAAAGCAATAAACATGTAGCAATTAATCATATGAGGGATATAACATACAATTGGATAATTATTCTAAGCAACACATAACCTAGAGGTTGTGAGTTGAGGATCTAGATGTTAAATCATTTTTTTTTGTTGAGTAAGTATGTTTGCTACCCCCAAAGTATAGAATAGAAAACGGGGATGAAATTACTCACATGGAATAAAATGACGTTAATGAATAAATTTTGAATAAAATCCTCAAGTAAGCGAGTCCGACGGTTTTAACGTGCGTGTCCTAGATTGAAAGATCTTGAGTAAGTATTGAGTCTTGAAGATGAAATATAAATGGTATAAAAGTTCATAAAAATAAGGCTTGGGTTTTCGGGAGTTTTAGTTATATTTTACAAAGTGTGTTTAAATAACGTAAGTATAAAATGAGTTTTACAAGAAAACGGGTCATTGATGTTTAGTTTTACTCAACCATTGTTAAGTTTTATATATGGGAGTTGGTTTAGTGCTAGTATGCACGATCCCATTAATGTAAGCATCAAGGTCCGACTTACACTCTCTTAAACCCGAGTTTGAGACTTTAATTAATAAAGAAATTCGCTTAAACCCGATCTTAGTATAAAACCAAGTTTGGTTCCGTCATACCATAATATTATTAATACAAATAACATAAAGTGAAACATAAGTTTAAAAAAGTTAGGAAAGATTTTTCTTTTGACGTTTTGAACGGTGACTAGCTCGTTAAAACGATAAGTTCGACTTTTACTCGGGTTTATATTTACCCGAAACTTGGTTTGAGCTAATATTTGTTCTAACACTTCCAAAATCTTAAGTAATATGAGTAATATAAAGTAAAACATAACTAAAAAGATAGGTTGAACTTTTGGTGGTTTGAACATTGACTAACTCGTTAAAACGGGTGTTCGGTTTTACTCGGTTTTTACCCGAAACTTGGGTTCAAGCCAAGATTTGTTCTACACCTTCATATCAACCATATAATAACTAAAATATCAAGAAAAACTCAGATCTAAAGTGTTTGATGTAACATGGTCACTTAAAAGTTATTTAAAGTGCTTAAACGAGCGTTCGGTTTGGTTCGGTCTTTGACTCGGTATAAACCCGAGGATGGTTACCACATGTCCAAAACCATTAAACTAAAAATAAGGTAAAACTTCCAGATCTAAACTCAAACAAGAAAGTTAAACGAGTAAACTTCCCGAAAACGACCCAAACGGGTCTAAAATGTATAAATATGAGTTTGAATGCCCACAAGACTTAAATAAAGATTAAAATGGTTTTGTGAACATAAAATAATTTAGAAAAACTGAAAATAACCAAAATTACATACCCGAAATGATTTGAAATGCAAGATTCGGTTCCGTTGATTTTTTAAAGTCAAACTTAAGCAAAACTAGCTAGAACAACTTACAAGATCAAAACTTTTGAGAGAAGAAGATGAAAATATGCAGGTGAAATGGTTGAGAATGAGTGGTATTTATAGGGAAAGATTAGGGTTTGAGGAAATGGGTAATGCGTTTGTCCGGTGGGTAAAATGGTGCACTTTGATTCTTTTATTTAAAATAAATTTTAATTTAAATAAATTATGACCAGGTATCTATATGTTTGGAGGGTTCTAGAATAGTTATGAGTTAGGTCTTGGTTGGTTTGGATGGTTAAAATACAAATCCGGACCTTAAACGAACCGAAAACGTTAAAAAAACTGATTTTGCTTAAACGAACTGTGGGTCACGCAACGACAAGTATGAAACATGATTACAACATAAAATCCATCATTTTATTAATATTCAAAGATCCGAAGACCAAAACGAGTCGGGTTTACAATACAAGATAACAAATACAAAGCTAGTCGAAAATGACGAATGTCACAGTTTTCATGATAAATACGTGTTGAAATAGAAAAAACTAAAAAAAGAAAAGAAAAAGAGTGTTGTTGGACACTTTAAAGTTCAATTGGCATGTGCTAGACCACCCCAACTCAAGATGTAGGAGGTAACGAGGGTTATGTAATGTTAGAGGTAGCAAGACGTAAGGTTCGACCAGCTATCTTTGCCCCACATTCAAGTTACGCTACTCATCTAGGCCTTCAATATTGTGGCAATCACTTGTGGGTTAGCCATCACGAGATGCACTCATAGAGGGTCAAATATGGTTATCCTTGAAGACATCTAAGGATACAATCGTTTGGCTTGTGATGGTTGAGAAAAAAAATCAAAACTAGATCATTTTATTGCGGATGTATACATCCAAGGATCCTACCACTTGGTCATCCAGCGTAGGTCGATTATGTTTCCAGAAACATATTGTTCTTTAGTTTCCTTAACCAACGCTCATCACCTTTATAAAAAACATATATTACAGTTAAAATGATCGAATCCGGATCTCATTAAGATATCAAAAGGATCCTACCACCAATGTTTTCCACTTGTTTTATATTCAATTTTTATGGATACATAGTCACATAATATATATATATATACTATGTCGGCGTGTAATGTGTTTATATTATTTTTTAATTGTCGGTTTTTCTTTCACTTTAAATAAGAGCACTTGACAAATTAAATCAAACCGAGGTTAAGTTGGTTGGAGCTTTATAGTACGGATATTATACGTCGATATTTTGACACTCAAATCCCACTCTTTTTTTTCCTTTTTCTGTTTAGTTAAATTAATAACATAATAATATAACATCTTATATTATTTTATCTTGTTTTATCTTACTATTCTAATAAAATAGTAAATGGAGGTGACAGGTATTAGCACAACATTCATTCTTATCAAAAATTTTCCGCTTTTCTATCTTATTAAATTAATCACATTAATTACTAATAATATTATTTATTTATTTTTACATTATAATTATAATTATAATTTAATAAATTGAGAAAAAAAGAACTTTTTATTAATGTTATTCTACAGAGATAGTTTTGTTTATAAAAAACATTTTTCTATAAATAAACCATTTTTACGTAATATATTAAAATTAGTTTTTTTAAAGTAAATTTATTATAAAATAAAAATAATTAAAATAGGAAGTATAGTAAGAAAATTTTTAAAAATAAAAAAGTTTAAAACGTTAATTTTTAACAAATGTTTAATTTATTTTTGGAAAAAGATAAAAAATTAATAGTTATATTATTTTTTATTTCTTATACTTATTATTTATATATAATTTCAATTATAACATGTCTTAGTATATTGTCTTATAATTAGTAATTTTTACTTTATTTAATATTTTATTTATTTAACTTGTGTAATACACGAGTTTACTAAAACTAGTGATATTATATGTATGTTAATTTGGAAACTAGATGAACAATTATTATTCTCTATTTGTTTATTGTTTCGGAAAACGTGTCGAATCAAATATAATAGACTTCAGTTGACGGTATAAATACGTTTTGATATAAATTTAGTTCGGAAACGACTTGAATCAAATATAATATGTTTCATTCGACGATATAAAATACGTTTCGATGTAAATATAACGCATAAACGAGTTGGGCATTTTTGTATCATATATATTTTATCACATCGCATACATTTGTTTCAATGTAAATTCAACGCATAAAATACGTTTCGATATAAAATACGTTTCGATATAAATTAACACGTGTTTTTTATGTACGTTTGAGTTGATTTATGCTTCGACATAAATTTGTTTGGAAAAGAAAAAAAAGGGGGAGGGGTAAAATATAATATGTTTTCATTCAATTGTATAAATTTAAATTACTCTATATTTCGACGTAAAATTAGTTGGGAAACAAGTCGGCTTATCGTAATCTATACTTTATCACACCGTAAACGCGGCCGCAACACACCCTGGTAAAGAACTAATTATTACATTAAGATCAAAATGATTTATAGTTTTATTGTTAGTTTTTACACTTAAATTATTTTATATATAAGTTATGAGACAATAAAAAATTATAAATTTATGAAGAAGGCCTAACCTTGTTTTTCAACTTATGAATTTTTAATACTCTTGGGTTATACTTGAATGAAAGTCTTTTCCAGCTATATTATATAAAAAGAAGTATTTTAAAACAATTATACAAACGTTTATGTTCAGACTGAAAGACAAAAATAGCCATCAAAATACACCATATCAACAAAATAACACAATAACAAATGTTTTATTTATTAATCCTATAAGTCTTTGATTGAAACAAAGACTATTAGTGATAAAAAACTTATTGATTCATCTTTAATTGCCACTTTAACTAATATTATAAGACTAAAACTTATTGTCAATCGAAAAAACATGACTATTAGTGATAAAAAAGTAAATATCGGATGCAAATTGCAAATTAAAATTTTTTTACTCGGACTTGTTCAACACTAAACATTGTTTTTGCCTTTTAAAATTTAGTTTATCGACCTCACTTTTGTTTGCTTTTTTATCTTTATTCCGTCGATCAATTTTGACTACAAGTATACTTATCCTCTCTTGCTTACCATTTAAAGTAATCATTGTTACTTTATACCTTTGAGTAAACTAGTTAATATAGTTTATTATAAAAATATAAAAGTTCCAACTTCTTTCAAAGTATTTACTATCTATAGATCTTTTTTATGTTTTTAGTTTTATATATCATGTATTACACGGGTTATAAATATCAGACAAGTTAGCAACAATAACTTATTAATTTATATATATGATTGATAAGTAATAAAACAATAATATCTTATTTTTAAACTTTTGTTTTAAATTATTTTTGTTTCTATAAATATAAGTTTTGTTCCAAAAAAAATTGTTATAAAATAATTAATTTTTACAAATTCCCTATTATTACTCCAAATTTTAAATATTTTGGTATTATAGAAGTTTTATTTTTTAAAAACATAGATTTTAAAATATTTCGTATTTTTTAAAAATGGATGATTTAGAAGAATTATTTAAAAAAGTTATTTATTTCAAAATTGATTATTAAAAAATCTCTTTCTTAATTTATTAAAAACTATTTTAATTTAAAAAGAATTAAATAATATTATAAATAATTAATGAAATTATTTAATATGATATGGAAGCAAAAAAATTAGAGTTAAGCTGTATGAAATTATGACAAGTGTCAATTTAAAACTCATTTTATTATAATAAATTGGCATATGATATTAAGAAAATAATTCACTGATATGATATGCATTTTCGGCCAGATACACAACCATAAATACACGTATTACATGGGCATAGGTGTGATTATATCATGACATTACTTTACTATATAGGTATAAAACAACGAAAAATGACTTATTTTGTGACATGGATTTAATTAAAAATACCTAAACCATAAGTGTTATATTACTAAGAATATACGTACCGGATATTTTTACAGATCCAAACATGATAACATGCATATAACTGGGACTCCAAACACAATTATAAAATAATCAAAAGGCACCCTAAACTCACAAGGCTTCATGACTTTAACGGGAGCTAATCTTATTGTGAACTATATACAAGCAATTATGCATCATACATTTGTTATGATATTTTTATGATATTTAATTTGTAGTAATGTATAAACATGAAAATTAAGAAAATAATCCCCTCATTTTCTTTAACTACAAATACAATTGTTAGAATATTATGATAAAAAAATACTATCCATAAAAATCAAAACAAAAAAAACATTTTGTCATCTCTTAAATTTGCGACAGTTCTTCCCCTCTTGTGTACACATTGAACCAAAAGTCCATATCATCGTGCAAATTTGACTCATACCCACATCCACTTAGATGTTGACCTATGTTTTCATGCACCACCGGTAACTCGCCGGAGTTCTCGCCGGAAAAGACCTCCGACCAAAACTCATCATCCATCTCCAGGAAGTTATCGAAAACCATGTCCTCTATGAACAAGTTGTCGTTTGTACTCGTAGTCAATGAAGATACGTCGGTACATGAAGGTTGTGGCGAATCGATTTCATTATAACTCATTTGACTGGTTGAATTCGTCTCTAGTTGTGATAACCTAGCAACTTCGGTTTCCGATTCTTTCTTTGTTTGTTGAAGTTCCGAAGTGTTTGAGGCGTTAGGGTTAGGTTTTACTCTCTTTTTTAAATGTGTGTGCCAAACATTCTTTATCTCGTTATCTGTTCTTCCAGGTAACTTTGCAGCAATAGCTGACCATCTGTAATTAAATAGTAAGATTAGTAAAGAAGATAGATATCCATAAACTAATAAAAATATATATCATCTACAAGTTTTTGGGGTGTAAATGAGCTTTGATAGAGTTTGCCTAAGATTAAGAATGGATCTTTTAACTTACGAGAGCTTGATCTCGAGCTTGTACTGCTAAACAAACGAGTATCACCGACAAAATATTAATGGAAAATAGTATTGATGGGTACCCAATGTCGCATTTTGATTATATCATCAACTTATTAGTGACAAGCAGGTTGTTAGAATTACTAGCTACACTTTTTTGAGCGACTCATTTTGAAAATCCTTGACGCGAAAATTATTAACTTTATATAACCGACAAACTCATGTTCGGTTGGAGATTTACTAACGGCTTACTAAGAAAACAACAGTTATTCAAAAATAACAATTAAAAAGTGAAATTTGGAGGGTTCCCTCGATAATCCGTCGGTAAATCTCCATCAGAACAGTCCCATCAATAATGTTCAACAGTGATACTCGTTTGTTTATTAGCTTCCCTTAGAGTTTTATTTCTAAAGTTCGATATTAATACACCTTTAAAAACAACTACACACCTGTTTCCCATAACACTATGCAACTGTATGATCATATCTTCCTCCTCTCTACTAAAATTCCCCCTCTTAATATCCGGTCGTAAATAATTAGTCCATCTCAGCCTGCAACTCTTCCCGCACCTCAACAAACCTACAACATCACCAAACATTCATAAACCATCAAATCTCAAAACCTAAAATTCACAACAAAAAAAAAACTATCATCCACCATCTCGGTTGATCATCAATTACCTGCGTGTTTAGGCAGCGCGCGCCAGTTCGGGTGCCCGTGTTTGCTAACATAATCGATGAGGATCCGATCTTCCTCGCGGCTCCACGGGCCCTTCTTGAGACCCATCTTCTCGCAACAAGGAGCTCTAACCATTTTGGGACCTTAAGTTAAATATTAATTGATGAATATGTGACTCTATATATATGTGAGTGTTAATGGTGTTGTTGAAGGTGTTAATTAGGAACGGTGAGATGAAATTAATGTGGGATATTTGAGGGTTATATAGTGGTGGTTCATGAAGGGGTGAGGAAGACGACGAATGAACCAAGTGGTGTGAGGGTCCATGAGCCGCCGTGAACGAACCCATATGGGTTGGGTTGACCACCACCCATGTAATATGTATATTTTTATAGTGTGTTTTGTATTATTTAAGTTTTTTTATTATGGGTTTTGTGATGTATTATGCAAGTGTTGATGTGGTAGGGTAATGCAACACATGTTGATTTAGAATATTAAATTGATTTTATTTTTTGAACGGCTACTTGTATACTTGTTTAATTTGTTCATAGTTTAAGTCGTAACTAATTTAACATAATATGTGGCGGGTGGGGCTCGAACACTAAATCTCAGAGGGAGCATCTCAGTCTAACTTTGATGGTATTTTTATTGGATCCAACTACGATTCTATTGAATTTAGCTTTTTTTTAACGGCTAGTTGGATTACTGACGGGCCATCGGCCAACTCGATCATCTTCATTACTCAAGTACGAAACCTTAGTCCTGAACTTAAAACCATCCTCAAAAGAAGACTCACCATAGATGAGAAAACCTACTAGTTCAACCTGGTACCTCTCCATTTATTTTGTTGTAGATGAGATTTGAACTCAAGACCTTCACTTTTTTATTAAAGTCTTGGAGTATCTCACCTTAACTATTTGGGCTAGGGATCATTGGTAGAATCTGGGTCGGTGCTAAGGATGTAGGGGGCCGTGACGAGTTAGAAATATGGGTTCTAGACGAAACAAAATATTTTATCTTTTTTTTGCTTGTTTTTTCAAAAGGGTTTTAAATTGTTTGTACGTGATGAGTTAATTAAATAAGTTAAATAGTTAACCCAAATCATAATGAGTTTATTTAAATTATGTAATTGGTCAATTATATAGATGTTTTTTTAATATACATATATATTAGACTAAACTTAAAACTTTTGCAAATTTTAAGTTCATTAAAAGATTGGATTTTAAACGATCATTTTTTCTTTTCGACCGGCCTTGGGTAAAAATTATCCACATATGACTTAAATATTGAGCACTGAATACGGTCTCTTACCGAATGCAGTGTAAGGACTCGTATATTAGCCCGAAGTGCGTATATCGAAGGTGAAGTCACCAAATTAACTATTTAGACCATGAAATTTGTTACATGTGGACTTTTAGCTTTTTATTTCTCAAATTAGACTATTTGACTCTCTCCTTGATTTGCTAACTTTTAGCCTTTTGTCATTTTTTACATTTTGTTTGCATTTCTTGGTACTTTTAAATCAATAAAAGAAAGACTCTTATTTAAAAAAGGAAAACGTGCACGTTATGAAACTTTCTTTTTTATAAAATCACCAAATTAATATAGTTTTATAGTCTAAGCATACGCCTATATTTTTAATAGGTTAGTATCCCGTGTATTACACGGGTTGAATAATTAAACTATTAAATAGTTATTAATAAAAATTAGTGAATTATAAAACGGTTTTTTAATAAATATGATTTGACATTACGTACGAGTGATAAAATAATGATATCATATTTTAAACTTTTTTTTGTTTTTTAAAGTAGGTTTTTAAACAAATTGTTTCAAAACAAATCGTTTAAAAAAGTGGCATATTTAATAATTTATTTATTATAACTTTGAAATTTAATTACTTTTATTTCATAAGAATTTTATTTTTAAAAGCCATAGGTTTTAATATATTGTGTTTTTTTTGAAAGTTTGATTTTTTTTAAATTTCTTATTTGTAGAAAAAAAATATTTTTTACAAATTGCATTTGTAGAAAGATATATTTTTAAAAGAATTATATATGTAATATGAAAAGAATTAAATAATATAATTGTAGTTAATGTGGTATATATTAGGAGAGAGAAGCGGGAAAATATGACTTAATAGCTCTAGAATTGTGACAAGTGGTATATAAAAACATTCTTTTATTAGTATTGATAGATAGATACCTTCTAAAAAATTTATTATATATTTTTTTATTTCGTGTCTACATATTGGTTTTAATTTTCCTACAAAAGATTTAAAAACTAAAACGTTATACAATCAATTAAATTGTAAGATTTCTAACTTTATATTTTCATATAGTTTTTAAAAAATTTGAAGTTTAAATACCCTTAAGTTTATATACATTTTTTCTATTAAATTATTTTTACAATAATTTCAAAAGAATTTTGGGTTCTTAATTATTTTATTATAACTTTGTACCAAAGATTTCTATATTCACATCTTTTTACTCTAATAAAAAAATAACTTGGAGTGTCACATGTCATCATCATAATCCTTCTCATCAAAAATTTTCCGCCTCTCTCTTATATTAAATAATTTATTTAATTACTAATTATATGATTTTAATACTTTTTAATTTTTAATAAATTAAGAAATAAATCTATTTATTATGTTTATTTCTAAATAAATTAATACTTTTGAAAAGTCATTTTTTAAAAAAAATTAAGTAAATTTGGGAGTTGTAATAAGAAATTTTTTAAAAAATGTATTTTTATACGGTTTGTTTTAAAATAAAATGTTTATTTAAAAAAATAAAAACAATATTTTTAAAAGTCGATATCACTGTTTTATTGCTTATAGTCATTTCTCATACGTAATTTAAATTATATCATATCTTAGAATATCATTTTATATTTAATAATTTATTATATTAATATTTTATTTATTCAATCCGTGTAATACACGAGTTTAGTAAAGCTAATTGAATAATAATAAAGTAGTTAAATTTCTAGTGAACTAAAGTTACTGTTTGACCACAAGTTTATTTAATTCTTTAAACTCTTTGTCAATCATGTTAGGAGATTTGTTGGTATAAATAGTGGTTGTGATATATAATAAAATTTTGGGTAGAGTTATAGTAAAAATGATATTTAATTTAAAAGGTTTAAAGAGTATTGTGTCATTGTTACTATAATAATTACATATTATTATATAAAATTAGTTTTTTAATAAATGTTTATTTCACTATTATATTAATCAAATTAACTTTTTTATATATATAAATAAAAATGTTTCATTAAAAGTTTTTTAATGAGAGTTGATTTCTTTAAAGTTATATTTAATTTTCAATCAATCATTGTTAAAAAATAAATATTTTAAAACATCAAATATCAAGATTCATGAAATCAAACTCAATTACAATAAACAATTACTTACTATAAAAAACAATTCTGTTTTTTTTGTACATCATTGTTTCATCTTCTAACCTAGTTTACAATAAAGAGGACGTCCACAACAATGGATATTAAAAGACTCACAAATTGACAATATTTTTTATAAAGACTTACAACATGACTTTCATCTATGGTCGCTTCTTTGTCATTTCTTTCACCTCAAATTAAAAAAATCTCATGCTAATGAATCATAATTTATATTGAAAGACGAACTTGTTTACCAATCTAATATCGTTTTCAATTAGGTTCCTCCTATCAGTCAATCCGAATGAATTTTTTATCTATCAATTTACTTATTACCCTTTTTTCAAATCACAATGTTCATAAAAACTATTTAGAAATATTTAAGTAAGAAAACCAATACACAAACCATGAATGCCTTGTTTATGAATCATAATTTATATAGAAAGACGAACTTGTTTACCAATCAAATATCATTTTCAATTAGGTTCCTCCTATCAGTCAATCCCAATAAACTTTTTATCTATCAATTACTTATTACCCTTTTCCAAATCACAATGTTCATAAAAACTATTTAGAAATATTTAAGTAAGAAAACCAATGCACAAACCTTGAATGCCTTGTTTATGAATCATAATTTATATAGAAAGACGAACTTGTTTACCAATCTAATATCGTTTTCAATTAGGTTCCTTCTATGAGCCAATTCCAATAAATTTTTTATCTATCAATTTACTTACTACCCCTTTCCAAATCACAATGTTCATAAAATTTTTTTAGAAATATTTAAGTAAAGAAAACCAATACACAAACCCTGAATGCCTTGTTTATGTATCATCATTAATCGTCTCATATCAAGGATATGTAGATTTTAGAAACTAAGTTATATCTCACGTCTGGAAGCGATTTATCTATCTTTTAATAAAACCAAAGTTAGACTACATCTCATTTTGTTTAGAACTTATTAATATATTTTTTACAAACGAAATTTACCAAATATGATTGTTGTTGTTATTATTGTTTGATCTGTATAACTCGTGTGAAAGTAGTTAAGTCAAATATAAATTTGTTTGTAATTTTTTGTGAAAATGACTCGAATGCCGCAATTCATTATTGAAGAAATGCACGTTTATATTATTAGAAGTTTAGGAACACATATAATATATACTGCATTTTTAATATTGTAGCATTTGAATAATATTGGTTTTCGGTCAACACGTAGAAATGGAGTTTTGTATTTATGTATATTTATTATTTAGAGGTTTGTATTTATACATATTTTTTTATTTAGAAATCATCACATGACGATGGTTCGAGGTGATGCGTGATTGCGTGTTGAGTGTAAACAAAATCAGCAGCAGCTGCAAAGCTACGTTGACCACTCTCGAGTCAAACACATACAAAATTTGTCACTTTCGTGTATTATAAGTTAAATCTACTTTCAAATCAATTTAAACATGTACTAGTTTTTACAAGCGCACTTTGAAGCGGGATTGTACGTGGTGTAATAAATATTATAGACTAACAATCGATCTGATTTGTTTCCGGATTAAATTCACATCAAACTGTAGCAACTCAAAGTTTATAGCGTTGAACGAAAACATATAATACATCACCCGTTTTTTTCCAAACAAAATTATATTGAAACATAGACCACTACGTAAAACAGTAAGCAACCTTCGAAATGTAGATCATCTCAAATCGTATTAAATAATATACATGACAACGTTACATACCAGACCCTACACATAATTAAAACTGAAAGTAAAAAAATGATTTTTTAACTAAAATTGTCCTGAGCTAACCCTGAACTTTACAAATTTAAAGAGACCAAAGTGACGTGTTAAAGTTAACTCAAATAAAATTAAGTTCAATAAACAAATATAATTTAATAAAACAAATATAATTTAATAAAACAAATAGAATTCAATATACAAATATTATTAATGTCAAATTATTTGTCTATTAATATAGGAGTAATATTTAAATATCAAATCCATTTTATTATTATGTTTTATAAGCGAACACACTCGTCCATAATCAGTTTTAGCTTTGTACTCTGTTGTGTTTATTGAATCAACCATAGTTTTTTATTAGTTTTCTTAACATATTATATGGTTTTAGTTTTATTTTCAAACTCTATTTATATTTTATTTTTTAGTTGTACATAATTTTACTAGATTATCCGGGATAAAATAGACAACATTTAGTTAATTCAAGATTAATAATTACTACCCTCAAAGGTTTAACTTAGTTGAGGTGAAAACATCACGCTAACTCCCGTTAATTATCACTACAACCAACTCCCATCATTGATACTCGGTCGAGCATTTGATCGAGTCACTCAAGCCACAACAGCTGCAGCAATAGTGATAGGGACTCGAGCAATCGTTCAATGACCACTCAAATTCTTGGTGTCTACATCTTTGATTTCTACTTTCTTTCTTGGTGTACACGTTCATTATTATTATTAGTCTTATTATTTGACCCGTTTAATCCGAATCTATTTTGCCTCTATAGAAGAAAATTCTTGAAACCATCTTAGCCGTTTAACTTAACTTTTTTACCAGAACTGAAAACTCCTACAAGTTTTTCAACTTGTAAATAAAGTCAAACGTGGGAGGTATCAATGACCATTCTTCAAATTGGATAAGGTGAGTTACCCATAACATATATATTAAAATCATAAGTTCAAGCCTCACTCTACGAAAAATACTTAGAGTTGAACCAGTAGGTTTTTTCAGCAATGTATTTCCTCCTGAGAGGGACGGGGGTGTGATTCCAGTTAAAATAACACCCATCATTCGAACCAATGTCGCACGCTTGCGTTTCAAAAAAACGTGAGAGGTATTTTTCACCGAATCAAAGAATATTACAAGCCATTTATGACTCATATGTGTGTGCCTAGTATTTACTTAATTACAACTTGTGACCAAAACGTCGCTATTTAAACAAGTCTATTGTATAAACAACAGTCAAGAGTTCGTGCGTATATTGTCTTCTAAGTAATATTTTGACAACCAATTATATTTCCATTTCTGTTTTAAAAAAAAATATAGCTGATAGCAGCTTATCACTAATCAATTGCTGAACTTATATTTTAATAATATTTTGGTAGCAAATGATATGATTTTATATGTGAAACTTGTACAATGTACGTGCATCCAAAACGGTTTTTAATAAACATTGAACCTACCATGAAACACCCTCACAACTTCCCAGTCGTATTTTTCTTAGTACTTTTCTAAGACTCGTTAATCAACTAAAAAACACAACTAGAATGATAATAATATGTAGCAGAGTGAAATAAATGTGTTTGGTTGATTACCGTAAACAAGTTAAAATTTTAAAAATCGCGAGAATCGCGTAAAATATTTTAATATAATTTTTCATGTGATACATGAGAGAAAATAATATGTATTTGTATTTTGAGTTTGTTATTTATAATAACTATTTCACACATTCTCTTCTATTTCTAATTACTTTTTTAGATGTGGTCATTTTACGAACGAATGGAGACTATTGCTATATTATTTTTAGGGTTTAGTATTGTAAAATGGTAATAATTGTTGATTGATTATTCATTCAAAGAGTAATTATAATATATATAGTTACTAGGTTATAACCCCGTGTAACACACGGTTGCTAAAATTTAAAGTTATATTTTACGTGATAGAGATTTTGTTTTTACATATTTATGAAATACTAGCTTTAGTTACCCCGTGTATTACACGAGTTGAATAAATAAAATATTAAATAAAATAAAAATTATTAATTATAAAATAATAGACTAAGACATGATATGATTAAAATTATATATGAGTAACAAATATAAGTAATAAAACAATAATATGAAAATATTATTTTATTTTTGTTTTTTTCAAAGATAAATTACGCATTTTGTTTTTATATATATCATTTTAAAAAAATTCATTTTTAAAATTTCCTACTATAACTCCTTATTTTAATTATTTTTGTTTAATAAAAAAATTACTTTAAAAAACCAATTTTGAAATATTACATAAAAATAGTTTTATTTTTTACTGAAAAAAATCATTTTATAAAAAACTATCTCTATAGAAATAGCATTAATAAAAAAAATTCTCTTTCTTATTTTTATTAAAAAGCTAATTATAACTATAATGTAAAAATAAATAGATAATATTATTAATAATTAATATGGTTATTTAATATGATAGAAAAGCGGGAAAAGTTTGATAAGAATGAATGTGATGGTGACAAGTGATAAATCCATTTACCATTTTATTAAAGTAAAAAAATATTTTATCTTTTTTTTTCAAAGATAAATTACACATTTTGTTTTAAAATAACGTTTTATAAAATTTTCATTTTTTAAAATTTTCTTACTATAACTCCTTATTTTAATTATTTTTTTAATAAAAATTTACTTTAAAAAACCAATTTTGAAATATTACATAAAAATAGTTTTATTTTTTTTGGAAAAAAAATCATTTTATAAAAAACTATCTCTATAGAAATAGTATTAATAAAAAATTCTCTTTCTTATTTTTATTAAAAAGCGAATTATAATTATAATATAAAAATAAATAGATAATATTATTAGTAATTAATATGGTTATTTAATAGAAGATAGAAACGAAAAAGTTTGATGAGAATGAATATAGTAATCACAAGTGTTACATTTATTACCATTTTATTAGAGTAAGAATATTATGTGAGAGAGATAACTTAAATAGTTACAGAAACATTTAATATTAGGAGAGAGATAAAAAATTAGAGAAAATTTATTTAAAAAGACGAGAAAAAAATATTAAGGAGACATAAGAGATATAAGAAACCCTAAAAATCTAAATGGAGCTTGTGGGCACAATAATAGTAATAATAATAATAATAAATACTAAACCGTAATAATAATATAATTTAATAGAGTCTCTCTCAACTTTTAGAACCGATTATGTCCGTATGCAAGTATAAACTGCATACTTTTTATCTTGTTTTGGATGCTTTGCAACTGCATTTAAACTAATCTTACAACTGGTTTGCGACCAAAATTTATTTTTTGAGCGATTTACGGCCGATATTTATTTATTTTTTCATTTTATGAGACAATTTGCGATCAAAATGCAAGCGTGAAAAAGTTTACTATCAGGTTGAACAATGTTTATTACATACTTATATTAATTAATATTGTTTATTTCATAAATATCAACTTCAATGAGTTATATATTTTTCTACTATAAATATATAATATGATTTTGAGGATTTAAAGGAATGATATAGTAAAACATGTTTGATCAGCGAATGGCATACTAAAAGTTGGTTGATATAATATTGAAAACAATATCAAAAAAGGGCTTAAAAACAAATAAGTAACAAAAAGTATCTTTTAATAAAGTTGGAAAACTTAATCATGTTCTTTTAATTTATTAACAAGTTTTAAGGATTAAAAATTCATATTAGTTAATAATAAACTGTAGAAACAGTATCCTTAAGTTTTAATTATTAGTGGATTAAATCATATGCTAAATCACGTTTAACAATCTTGAAATGAGGTGATTAATTCGATGTATCTTATTATTATTATTATTATTATTATTATTATTATTATTATTACTATTATTACATAAGCAAAAGTAATCCACCCACTCAAATCTATATTGCATAAGTGGGGCTCATAATATACGCACTAACACTCGATCATCATCGCATTGAGATCGTTTCTATAGAATCATCGTCGTACATATCCAAATCTTGGGGGATTTTATGTTCTTAATTTTATTTTTAATTAATTAACCTTGAGATTAAATATGATTTTATGCATTTTTTATGAAATTCCATGATCGTTTTAAGTCTCTATAAGTTGATTGAATTCACTTCCCTCAAAACCAAAACTAGTTAATATGATTGCCACCTCAACTTAGTGAAATTTTGTTGTTTTTTACCATCAAACTTATATACCGTCTATTGCGCTATGTTTTTTTTAAATCATCATACTTACACTATGCAGGTTAAAAGGTTTAAAATTTTACTAGCAAGATATTTGATGGTAACTTTTCTATGAGATCGTTTCTATATTATGGTGGTTAGGATGATACGATGATTTTACTATGTGGTAATGAATGCTTAGTTTGTATTGATTTAAGCACACCCAGATGTTCAAGTGATTTTTCTTGACCATCTAGTCTTAAAAAATTCAAAAAAGTTGTTATATCCATTATACACAACTATTAATTCAAATTAAATATTATTACTTATATTAAAAACCATTTTGTTCCTCACACGTGTTGGCTTCTGTATTCCACCTACACAAAATCAATTGTCATATCAATATTTTAATTAAGTTTTATTTAATTAATATATATACTAATTAGCAATTATTTATACATTGTAAGTTGTACCTTATGCTTTATGGGTTGTACCCAATTTTTTTTAATTTTTAACTTTTTTATTTTAAACAAATACTTTACATTTTTTACAATTTAGATTCAGTAAATTTTTACTTTCAACTTTGTTCACATATACTTTTCTTATTTTACAATTTTTTCGTTTTATGTCTCGGTTTAAATTTTACGAGTTAACACATCGTACCATGCGTGTGTGGTTTAACGTTTTTTCGTCTACTTTTCATTCGATTTATTTGTTCCGTTTTTATGGTTTTCTTGATGTTGGTGTTCGATGACAGTGGTGTGTCATTAGTGTTATTTGACAAGGTTTTACGTTTCTCGTCGCAACGCGAGGACTTAATACTAGTATATACTAATTACCAAGTTAGTCATACATCATGGGTTGTACATTGTGTTTAGTGGGGTTGTACCCATCTTTTCCTTTTTTTTAATTTTTAACTTTTTTTATTTTAACTAAATACTTTTATATATATTACAATTTAATCATAACAATTTTTTACTTTCAACTTTTATCTCCTATACTTTTTATATTTTTTCAAAATGTTCCTTTTTTACTTTTCGGTATAAAATTTGCGAGTTAACACGTTAAAGTGTGTGTGTGTGGTTCAACGTTTTCAAGCTCATTTTTCCATGTTTAATGACCCGTTGCAACGCGCTGCTTCTAGACCGATATACTTACTGTTTTATATGTTTTACGTTTCCGGCTACATGGTTTAACATTTTTACACTTACTTTTCGTTCGCTTTTATTTTATTTTTTACTACGGTCTCTTTGGATGTTAGTGGTTATTGGTGGTGGTGGGTCATTGGTGTTATTTGATACGACTTTACGCTCGCGCTGCAACGCAAGAGGCTTAAGATTAGTATATTCTAATTACCAAGTTTTATGTGCATCTTTCTTTGCATATAGTATAACTATCTATCTTTTTTCAACTAAATACTTTTACAATTTTTACAATATAACCTTTACAATTTCTCTCTCAACTTTATTCTTATACATTTTTCATCTCTTATAAATTTTTCGTTTTACATTTTGTTCTAAATTTTGGGAGTTACATATTGTAACGTGCATGTGTGGTTCAACGTTATTACGCCTACCCCCTCCCCCCCGGTTTAACGGATCCGTGACAACGTGTTGGTTCTAGATCGATTTAGTTATTGTTTTACATTTTACGTGCGTGGTTTAACATTTTTACGTATACTTTCTCTTCGGTAATACTTTTTTCAGTTTAATTATTTTTTTAATACGAACTTTTCCGGTGTTTGTGGTCACTCACAGTGGAGTGACACCGGTGCTACTTGATACGGTTTAACGCTTCCGTCGTAATGCGGGGGCTTAATACTAGTTATAGATAAAGTTAATTGTCATTAAATCACTTTATAATTTCGTTCAGAATCGCTTGCAACTTAAGATGGCTTTTTAATTAATTTATAATAACTACTGGTTTTAGTAAACCCGTGTATGACACGGGTTTAATAAATAAAATATTAATATAATAAATTATTAATTATACAATGATATTCTAAAATTTGATACAGCTTAAATTACATATAAGAAAATGACTACATATAATAAAACAGTAATATCGACTTTTTAAAATTTTGTTTTTAAAACGTTTTTTAAATAAACATTTGTTCTAAAAACAACCGTATAAAATGTATTCTTTAAATAAACATTTTTTTAAATTGACTTTTTAAAAGTACCAGCTTATTTAGAAATAACCTTAATATATATATTTTTTCTTAATTTATTAAATATTAAAAAGTATTAAAAGAATATTATTAGTAATTAAAGTAATTATTTATGTGACAACCCGAGCTTTTACGGTTAACATTATTTTTCCATTATTACAATTAAAAACTATAACCACACAAATAATATTATTATCATTAATAAGTATAATTATTATTAACAAATAACCAACAATTAACTAAACTAAATTGTTGGTGAAACTAAAGTGTTGAGTGTTGCAAACTTGAAGGACCAAGGTGGTCATTATCAATAATCAAGTATCATTAAATAACTAAATCACCTCCCTTTCGGCCCTTATTCGTAAACTATTGTCATCACCACCGCAAACCCTAATCACTTTGCCGTCGACATCACCATCGGGAGCAACCCTGATGATCCTCTCTGTGCAACCCATCACTCTACGGCGATAACGATCCCGAAATCGTGAGACTCCCAACGGACCGGCGAACCTCTCGTGCTCAAGTTTCATCGTTTTTTCCATAACCGTTACGGTACGTTATGTTTCTGCGTGTCGTTTTTCTTTACGGCGTGTTACGGTTTTCCCTCGGTTACGGTTTCGGTGCGTGCACGGTTTTGTTGCGTATTTATGGTTGCGTATATGTTCTGCGATTATATGGCTGCGTTTATGAATTATGTGCGTAGATATGTTCTTGCGTATGTATGTGTTCTTGAGTGTATATATATATATTCTGAAATGCATATGTATATGTCTAAATATATATAAGTACATGTAGGTGTGAAAGTATATGTGTGGTAACGGGTGTCGGCCGCGGGTATATGCATCTTTTCGATTATTCGTATGAGATGGTAATGTATATGTGTTCGTGTGTGTGTGTATATATATATATATATACTTCTGCGATTATAATGTATGTGTGTGAAACCGTGTGTTTATGTATGTATTAATTCTATGGATGCGAGTGTAGGCGTTTGACAGAAAGGTTAGACACATGAGGATGTTACAACATATTTGTTAGGGGTTTGTCATGCATGTTGTTCATTGCAAATGTATGATGGTCTATATATATATATAATGCATATGGGTATGAGTGTGGATGATTGAAATCATGTGATTTTTGAGTGGATTGTACACTATATATAATATATATATGTTTGCTATATATATGTTTGGATGTGTGTTGGTTTGACAGGAGGGACGCATGGGGAAACTTGGTGAATCTCATGTTGGGCGCATGAGATATTTATGCATGTGTGGTGTGTATATGACACATATTTATGCATATTATTTGTGTGTAGTTATGTGTCGATCTAGGTGCATGAGATGCATGGCAGGCGTATGAGTGTCATAAATGGCATTAATATATTTATGAACATGTTACAAAACGTGTGATTTCAGTTACAAAATGCTTTATAATTAATCATAAGTATGCGGAATATTTTTACATATAATTTGGATTGTGCGTGAAAACGTGAGTTACATGCTTGGGTGAGTTATGTTTGTGCTTACGTTTGCCCGGATATGGAGTGTCACGCCGATTAGCCGACATCGTAACCGAACCGTGGTCGTGAACCGTATCATTCCATTCTAAGTAATCATCTCTATTACTAACATTTAATCTCAATTAAATATTAAATGAACCTCAGGTTAATTGGAACTCGATCTTTTGTGCTTACATTTACTTGTTATTCTACACTCGAGGTGAGTCTTCACGACCCCTATTTTACTTTCTTTCCTCTTTGGGGGAGAAAAACATGCAAACGTATTTACAAAATGGTTTTAGTATTATTGATATCCCATGTTATGTTAGTGCAAACATTCTTGAAAAGTCCTTACATTCTTGAACCGTTAGTAATGTGTAACGAGGTAATTCTGAGTAGTACTACTGGGTTTGACAAACCCCGCCAGGGCTAGTCGCGCTAGCTTGATTGGAGGTCAAACGGGTGCATTATTGACTTAACATTTGTCACTGTCTGGTGAGACGTGACGGGAAGGAAACAAACATACGAACATACGAACATACAAACAGTCAGTCTCGGTTCGAAATGCTAAGTAACTTGATTATAGGCTAGCTACCTATCGATATGCTTTAATTACTATACCATTCGAACAGTTACAAACATTTTTATCTGTGATAAAACCTGTGAACTCACCAACTTTATGTTGACACACTTTAGCATGTTTTCTCAGGTAACAGGAATGCTTAAGCATGATGCACGATTAAGGAACGCACTCAGGACATGCATCATCAAACTTATTTACTTGCATTGAACATTTTGTTTTGACTTAGCACTTATAACTTTCAGTACTAGTTTACCTTTCGTTTATTCGTTGCCGCACTGATGTTTATTTCGTTATGTTTCTACTTTGATCAAAGTCAAATGTTTATTTTAAATTCATATAGAGTCGTTTGATATGACCGTGACTGAGATTCTGGTATGTCACACGCCTAACAGTAAAACCCCGTTCGTGGAAATTGAGGGTGTGACAATTTAATAGGAGAGAGACGGGAAAATTTTGTGAGGATGATTGTGATGCTGACACATGACACTTTCATTTATCCTTCTATTAGAGTAGGAAGATGTTTTGTCTTATATTTAAAAACTTAGACCATTTTTAACTAAAATAATACGTAATAAATCACATATGTAACATCCGTCATTTTTTATCAAAGTTTAAAACCCAAAACCCGAATTCATTTTTTTACTTTCATGATTAAATTATTTTAATAACTATAATGGATCATATGCAATAAAGGTGACTTAACCAATATTGTGAAACGTTATAGTAAAAAAAAATTAATTTAAACCATTTAAGGAATTTATAATAATAAGACGGTCTATAAAATAACATATCATAAAGTTATAAAGTCTACATGTCATTTAGGAGTCTTAACTATTAACTTTAAATAAATAAATAAAACATAAAGTCTTCTTTAAAAGTTATAAAGTTTTATTAATAAATTGATTTATTATTTTAAAAGTTTAGAGTTTAGACTTTAATTTGTAATTCTTAAAACTTGAATTGAAAGACCTTTTACATAAAATAAAAAGAAACACAAAGACCAGGGGCTGAACTTATCAATTACCAAAAACCAACCCCCATTTCCCTTTTCCCCCGTCCGCCACTAGCCATACTTCGGCCGGACTCCGGCGAGTTCAAAAAACCACTAAAATCGGTTGATTTTTAATCCAAAAACTGTCTCAAATCATTCTAGAACCTACTTCAAACTTGAACGCATCAATTAATCGCATTTAATTGTCGGTTACTTGGCTAATCGAATGCATAACTGAAACATCTTCAATCCACTAGCCGTTCGGGCCTTTAACATCAATAATAACTCAATTAATTCAATCAGATCAAACGTCTAGCTATATCTAATCAAACCCAATACTCAATTGCACCTGAAACAAACCTAACCATCAAATTTCATCATCTTCCTCTGTCGCGACCTACACCATACTCGAACACCATCATCCGGACTTCAAGACCTGAAATTGATAGAGGGCTTTTGCTCACCAACACCTATGGAAGCCTTCTGCAACACAAATTTGATTATTATCAACGTTTGAGTCTCGAACCAACTTTACTTTTGTCGCGGCTATCCTTATCACCATCTTCATCGAATCCAAACTCAAACACGTAAGTTTCACACATCTTATACTCGGTTTCACTTGGGGAACAAAAGCCCTAAGTTGGATTTCATTAACGACTTTGAATTCGTGTTCAATTTGGATCAAATCAAGTTAGGGTTTATATGAAATTTGGGGGATTTTGCAACTAAGGTTTTTAAAAATTTAAAGGAGCATTTAACCAGATGGGCTAGTTAACACATTCCCTTTACCCACTCGAGGTCATGGGTTCGAACCCCAACCTCGACATTTATTTATTTTTAAGTCAATTTCATATAATTAAACTTCAAAAATTATACTTACATGTTAATAAATCAAGGTAAACAATTATTTTTCCAACTAAAACATTTCAGAAATTATTATATTAATTTTAAAGGTTTTAAAAATTTATGATTTTAGATTTAATTATTTTTTAGAATAACAAAGGTTATAGAAACATTATTAATTCTTTTATGTAATTTAAATACTATAAATCTATTATGGTTTAAATTTAGGTTATTTCAAAACATTATAAATTTACATGTTAAATAATTAATTATTCAAATAGTTATTTAAATAATTATTTAATAGTTAATTATTCATCTAATTAACCATGTTATATTATAAATAGTTAATAAAAATATTCCCTAAACTTTTATTTAAATTCTTGAAACTTATAAAATAATATAATCCTATTATTCTTTATTTTGTGTTTTGATATTATAAGACCTTTATAAAGATTATTTAAAATGTTTAAAAACTTTAAAAATGACTTTAAATAATTTTATATTATTTTGCAAGTCATATAATTAGGTATTCAATAAATCATCTTTATCAATTTTAAATAATTAATTTCTAAATTGATTATTTCTTTTCACATGTTGTATTTAATCCTTATTTATTTAAATAAATTAAATTATTAAATCATTCACTATCGTTCTCATTCTTAATTGATTTATAGCAACCGTATTGAACCAAAACATATCCGATTTCATTATTATAATCTATTTGACTTAAATATTAAAACCCCTAAATTTCCAAATGAAACCCTAATTCATATTTACTCTTGAATCTTAACTTTATTTAATCCTAAGACACCAAATCTTAGGTTGAATCGTGAATGAATCATGGGAACTATTTAATTTTCTTATTATTATCTAAAGCACATTCTACATCTCGTGAGTTTTCCAAGTGAGTTTCACATGCCCCCTTTTTACTTTATTTCACATCTTTTGGGTTGAAACATGTTAACCTGATAAACTTACACTTGTAAACATCTTAATACTTGTAAATACACATGCAATTCATCTTTACATTTTTGTCATGGTTATTTGTGTTATTGTAAGTCTTATATGAGATACATATTTAGTCTACAATCATTAACTATTGCTAGCCTGGGGACGTCTTAGATCTTTGGGCCTGAAAAGCCTATTTTGTGCTAAAGTCGATGTATTGCCGCTCCTGATGACGTATGCTTGTTCATCATGGGAACAAAGTACACTTAGCCAATCTTATAAACTTGTAATCAAGTCGATGTTTGGTTGTAACTATATGTGTTCTATAAACTTGCTAACTCATAACCATTGACATGAATTGCTACTTGTAAACCTTTTTATATGTGTATATATTATATATGCGCGTGTTTAACCCATGGGCACTCACTAACTTTCAAAGTTGATCCTTTATTTTTAACATGTTTCGGGTTTGATACTTAAGGTTTCTCTTCGTGCTCATATAAGACTTGGACTAGTTTAACTAAATAATTTATTTTCTTTGTTTGAAACTTTTGTATTGTATGGACTTATTTGTATTGTAATGTTCAATGAATAATGATATTAATATTATTCCAACTTAATTAGTTCCATGTGCTATGAATAATAATTTCACATTCGTCTGCCCCGATGTTCACGTACCGACATAACTTGGCTCGAAAAAAGTTAGAGAGAATATAATACTTATGAATCAGGTTTCTCTTCTGTACACGGCTGATGTGGGATTTATATAGGGTGTCACATTCACCCCCCCCCTTTGGACTCATCGTCCTCAATGAGCCAGAGAACTCACCATACCCGATAAGGTTTGGCCCACCATCCCGAACGACACATGATGGCTTTGATACCGTTCTGTAACACCTGACCCCTCATACCACCAATATTGTCGTTTCGCTCACGAGGAGGTCATAGGTTTGCTTTTGGCTGTTCGGGTGAAAACTTTATAGAGAGGTCACTTATCCCTGGATGTGTTGCCACCTAAGCATGCTTAACCGTGAAGTTCTACTTTCATCCACAGCCAATACATCCAAAACGCATTAATGATATTAAAGATCAGACATTACTTATATATCAGAAATCTCTCTTGTATACGGCTGATGTGAGATTTATGTAAGGTGTCCCAATGTTAGTGTGTGCATAAATTTGTTTATGTGTCTTGACGTATACACAAACGCACACATGTGTGATTAATGATTATACAATTATAAAAAGGTATTCTAGATAATGTTTTGTGATGGTGTGTACGTATCTATGTAAGTGTATAATATTATTATCGATATATCAAATAATAGTATTTCATGTATACCAATTTGTGTGATAAATGAAACGTTTGGATCACGAAAGATGAAAACTATATATGGTTATGAAAATTGCGTAGCACTGTGAAGCAATTTGCTACACATTTGTGACAAAACTTAGAATAAAAATATATTTGTCTCAAATGTGTAGCAATTTGCTTCACATTTGGTACGCAACTCCCACAAACGTAAGTTATTTTTCATTTTTGTTTTAAGGCTTTTTTGGCCTTTAAAATAAACTCAAAAATTCTTAAAAATTATTTTATGAACATTAATTAATTTGTAAGACAATTAAATAAATTCTGATTTTTTTCTATATACTCTAAATTAGTATTGCAATTAGAAATGAATTGGGTCAAATATAGAACGTTTTCATTCATCGGTATAAATTGAGTTATTTTATGTTTCAACATAAATTTAGTTTTGAAAACGAGTCGGGAAGATTGTAATTTACGTGCTTTTTTATGCCCGCTTTTACTTGGTCAATGTTTCGTATGATACGATTTCGTTTAGCGGTATAAATTCGAGTTAGTTTATGGTTAAACGTGAACTTAGTCCAGAGACAAGTCTGGGTGATTGTTAGCCTATACTATATCACGCCATGTATGATACCGTCGCAGGACCGATAAAAAAATAGTTGTATTTATTTCTATATTATTACTATATATTATTAACTATTATTGATTTACTTATATAAATAAACTTATGTTAGATAAAAATGTAAATAAATTAAACCACTTAATTGCCATGTACAATTTAGTTAATATATAAATTAAAATAAATATTCTGTAGCAAATGGATAGCAACAACATTTAAATATTTACATTTCCGACTTATCTGCTATTTTGTGATTTAATTATATCTTCGTTGTAAATGCATCGTAAGTTATATAAAACTAATTCAAAATCTGATGCATATGTGACACATTAGCAACGAAACTTATATTTTTTACTATACGTAGCAAATGTGTCACAATATATAAATATTTTTATTAATACATATTTGTATTTTTAGTTACTATTGTTTATATATTGATATATTCAAGTACATTAAGTTTTGCTACACTTTTGTGATGAAATCGTTACGATTTTTGTTGTGTCGTAATATCGTTGCAAAATTTGTAAGAAACTTAAGAAATTTCGTTTGCTTTGCAATCTTGTTGTAAATGCGTAGCAATTTGCGACACAAAAAATTGCGTAGCTAATTTTACGTAGCAAAACCCATATTTTCTAGTAGTGGTTATTATGTCGCGACGCTACCGCAACACGCGACCGGTATATAACTAGTTCTTTATATATTGATACAAGTATTCCAAATTTGAAATTGTAACATAAAAGTCAATAAACTAATGTAATGAAATTTTAATGACTCAACTTATACTTTGTCGACTTTCATATCTTTTTCAAGCATGTCCATATCTTAACTTTTTCTAAAGCCAGCTTTAAATATCATGACATATTTAACGTATTATGAATTCTGTTAAAACTATTATCGTCATTTTACTTCTTGATTCCTTTAACTCGTCAAATCAAAAACATTTTTTTACTCTAAAAGCAAATAATTAAAAAAAAACACTTAATTTGATATTTAGCCAACACTTCATTTATCTTAATTAGGTAAGAATCCGTATATTATATGGATTCACTAATAAATTATTTAATTAAATGGTTAATAATTAAGAAATTTACTTGTAAAACGATTCTTTTAAGAAATATAAAATTGAAATTGTGTAAAGTAAGTATTTTTAATAAAACAATAATATTTAAAATGAAATAGATAATTTTAACCAAGTAGAACTACAAGAGTGAGAATCATTAGAAAAAATAAATAGCAAAATATTAAAACAAATAAAATAGAATAACATAACTTGTTAAATTAAAGATTTGATAACATAATAGTCACGATTTGTTCATTAATCATGACTCTTATATTATAACTTATATACTCTTGTATTATTTTTTAATATTATAAAAAGATATATTTATTGTTATATTTTTCTTGTAATGTAAATAAGACTTCTGATTAAATTATCTATCGTTGAATTGATCATTTTAATAATTTATAACATATGCTTAAATGAATGATTTTATTTATATTTTTTTATTTATTAAAATACAAGTGTTTATTTTTAGTTGTAATAAAATTTATATGTATATATATAGTATATGGATCAAATGTTAATTTTTTTTATTGTGACAACATAGTTCATAAATTTACCAAGACTATATATAATTTAGAGTTCTAGTGGAAAATTAGTGTTACACAATTAATGTTTAACTTTTTTAAAAAAATACCAAGATTACACTCAAATTAAATCTATTAAAATGATCTATTGAATAGTTATTTTAAAAAAAGTAACATCATACAATAAGTTAAGAAAGTTTTAAACCAAGGGTGAAGTTTTTTAAAAATAAAATGGAAAGTTTAAAAATATGGGGAAAATAGTTAGTGTAACGCGGTGTAAAAGTTAGTTATATGTATAATTATATTGTATGTGTTTGCTACAGTAGTTTTAATAGTTTATCATAATAAATAAGGGTTAATAAATATAGACTTCATGACTGGGCCTGTAAATGAACCGAACGAACATGAACATTAGCATGTTCGTGTTCGTTCATTTAACTTTTACCGAACACGAACACATAATCGAACATGATTTTTTGTTCATGTTCGTTTATTAATAAAATAAAAATGTTCATGTTCGTTTGTTAAAAAACTAAATGAATACTTCACGAACATAAACGAACATAAATGAACAATAATAATCGAACAGTAATAAACAAACATAACTGAACACACAAAAAACAACGTTAAATGATCATTTTGGAACTTTTAGGTGTATTAGTAGAAATTGAAATCCCACTAAACTTATAGGTTTCTAGTATAATATAATACACTTATGTTTCAAATATTAACACATAATACCCTTTTATTAATATATTAATATATATATAAATAATCGAACAAAACAAACGAACATAAACGAACGTAAATGAACAAACATAAACGAATGTTCATGAACGTAAATGAACGAACAAAATATGTGTTCATATTTGTTTGTTTAACCAAACGAACACAAAATTTTTGTTCTTGTTCGTTCATTTACTAAATAAACGAACTTTCTGCTGAATAGTTCATGAACAGTTCGTAAACGTTCGGTTTATTTACATGCCTAAGTCTTCACCAGAAGTCGTCATATGTCCTCTTAATTAATTATTTGTTATATAGTAAATATATGTAAGTTATTTATATTTATAAACAACAAACAATAAGTTATTTTTACTCACCTATGATGTATGACTTGACTTTATACCGACATGAGTTGGGGTAATGATATAAATATTCAATTTAGTTGGGTACATTCTACGTATCCACGTGCCCAAGCCGCCACTCTTGTTTATTTTAACTCAACGGCCCCACATTTTTTATTTCATATTATTATTATTATTATATTATAAATTATAAATTTAATTAGACGAGTTTATATCGTTGAATACCTCCACCGTGGTTTATTTAAGTTGATTAGACTATCATAACAGGATAACTTATATAACTATGTGATATTAAGTACATAAATGTAACAAACTAACAATTAATATGCAATCAATCATCATCATTCTTCCTCCATCATAAACATAAAAAGACTGTTTCAGATAAACCTTCAACTTCAGACTAAAAACAATATGAAAGAATCTTTAAATTACATGGTAATGTGTTGTGCAGGCTTCATGAAGTGTGATAACCTCCCCATCTACACAATTGAGGGATAACAAGTCAATGCGATCTTGAGTCGAATAAGACACTCTGTTCCTGAATGTTAGGAACAAAGTGACGCTACAAAAGCAACACACAAATAAAATGAATCCGTGAAGAACAAAAAACCAAGAACACAAGAATAAAAAATAAAGAACGCAATAATTTAACGTGGTTTGGTCATGTGACATACGTTCACGCGCTGTAATTAGAGTTTTGTTTATCATGTATAGTATTAAGATCTTTCTACTCTAATAAAAGGGTAAATTGATGTGCCACTTGTCACCACCACATTCATTTTCATCAAACTTTTCCCGGTTCTCTCTCCTATTAAATAACCATATTAATTACTAATAATATTATCTATTTATTTCTTTTTATATTATAATTAGCTTTTTGATAAAAAAATAAGAAAGAAATTTTTTTTATTAATGCCATTTCTATAGAGATAGTTTTTTATAAAATGATTTTTTCAAAAAAAAATAAAACTATTTTTTTGTAATATTTCAAATTTGGTTTTTCAAAGTAAATTTGTATTAAATAAAAATAATTAAAATAAGGAGTTATAGTGAGAAAAATTTTAAAAATGAAAATTTTTTAAAAAGTTATTTTAAAACAAAATGTTTAATTTATCTTTGAAAAAAACAAAAAATAAAATAAAATTTTCATATTATTGTTTTATTACTTATAGTTGTTACTTATACATAATTTCAATCATATTATGTCTTAGTCTATTATTTTATAATTAATAATTTAATATTTTATTTATTAACCTGTGTAATACACAGGGTTACTAAAACTAATTACAATATATGACATAAGCATAGATATATAAATATACAATTAAGGTTGATAACTGTAACACCAGGCCCCTCGCATCAACAATATTGTCCGCTTTGCCCACGAAGAGCTCACGGATTTGCTTTTGGTTGCCCGAGTGAAAACTTCCCAGGGAGGTCACCCATCCCTGGATTGCTCACACCTGAGCACGCTTAATTGTGGAGTTCTCATCTCATCCACAGCCAATACGCCCAAAACGCGTTGTTGATGTTAGAGACCAGATATTCCTTATGACCAGGAATCTCTCCTATCCACGGCTGATGTGGGATATGTGTAGGGTGTCACAATAACTTAATAGACATTTAACATAAACTCGATCTATACCTAAAACTTTCACAAACCGAACACTAACTTCCATCTAATGGATTCACATACTTTTTTGTAATATAGTGTAAATTACTACTGGTCGAATGTGATGTTGGTGGAATCGGTGACGTCAATTGAAAAGAGTGATATATATAGAAGGGAAAAATCATAAATAATAACCAAGTTCATACATGTTTTAATTAAGATACTTTAATTTTTTTCTTACTTTAAAACAATTCAACTTTTAAGTTTTACCCGTGTTGTGAAAATTTTGAATTTTATATAGATTAGTAATGATTTATCAAAGTTTTCACAAGATTGAAACAAAAGCTAATTGAAACGTCATCATTAATCTATATAAAACTCAAAATTTTCACAAGGTTGAAACAAAATTTAAAACATAAGTGTTTTTTGAAGGGAAAAAAAATTAAAATGATTTAATTTGAACGCTTAGAAAACTTTGTTATGATTTTATGATTTTTTTTCCTTATATATAAATATTTTCTACATGTAGTAAAACAAAAAAAAATTGTACAACTGTTAAAATAATAAGCTCATTTGTCATATGTTAAAATTATAAATCAATATTGCAACTTGGCAAAATCTCCTTTATTTTCAATTTTTAGACCAATGTTTGAATTTTTTGTTTGTATAACATGTTGACCTGGTTGGATAATTTCCGTATCCGAGCTTGTAGATCAGGAGTTGGGATTAGTCTCGAGCTTATGAGATCAAATCCTTAATTTTAGAGATAAATTTAAAGAAGATATGTTTGGGTTTATCTTATGTTCAAATTCTAGATAAGTAGATAAGTATGCTGATTTATCTACATAGTTAGTTAAACCGAGTTATGGTCTATATAAACCAATCATAGTTGTGATTATGTGCAAGCACTTGTAATTCAGTTTTGAGTAATTTTCTGGATTAATAAAGTGGAAGTTCATTCTATTCAATTGTGTTTCTAACGATCGGGACTTGAATTGGTATCAAAGCCAAGTTCAACTCTCGACAATTCCAAGGATCAACCGCAGCCGAGACCAGGGCCGTGATTGAGCGAAAACACATCAGAATTGAAGGAGAGCAGGAGGCTCTTGAACCCACCTAAAGCAGCGATCCGAAGGACTGGATCAAAAGGTTAAAGTTACGCTCACGTATAGCCACCGAAAGAAGAGAACGATGGCCGAGGGTGACGACAACAACACACGGGTTCTGGTCAACTCGAAAGAACAGAACTCTACAAGTCTGCAGTGCCCTATGTTAACAACAACAAATTATAACATATGGGATGTAAGGATCAAAGCAGTATTTAAGGTACAAGGTATAGTACAAGCACTTGAACCGGGAAAACAACAAGTTGAAGACAAAAAGAATGATATGGCAGTAGCCCTATTACTCCAAGCCATACCAGAAGAGCTTGTGTTTCAAGTAGCTCAACTTGAAACCGCAAAAGATATCTGGGCGGCTTTAAAAACTCGCTATGTGGGAGTAGAACGTGTTCGGGAGGCAAGAATTGAACAACTTGAAGTAGAATATGAATCACTAAGAATGAAAGATACTGATTCGATTGACTCTTTTGCCGCCAAGATAAGTCAGCTGGTTACCAAGGCAGCAAGCCTTGGAACAACCTACGGTGACAAGAAGTTGATAAGAAAACTCCTAGGATCAGCCCCGGTGAAATACATACCCATTGTTGCCTCAATTGAACAGTTTGCAGACTTAAAAACCATGACTTTCCAAGAAGCGGTTGGCAGGCTCAAAACCTTCGAAGATAGGATCAAAGGTGCAGAAATTCCATCAGAAAATCAAAGTAAACTAATGTTCACACGAGGTGAACAAATCCAACCCACAAACCCTATGACAACTCTGGGGGACGTGGACGGGGAAGTTATCCACACCGAGGACGGGGTCGAGGACGAGGGCCAAGCCAGGGACGATATATGAATCAAGGTCGAGAATCAAGCCAGGGGCGTGGGTCAAAAAATATGGGTCAAAGAGGCAACGATCATCGACAAAAGGGAAAGAAGGACAAGTCTGAAATCCAATGCTTTCGATGTGATAAATTTGGTCATTATGCTTCGACTTGTCCAGAAAGGAAGAAGAGCCAAGAAGCTAATCTTACCGAAACAGAAGAGCTAGATCCCTCGCTATTCATGATGAAGTGCATCGAAGAGGAAGTTCTCCTGAACGAAGAAAAGGTAATGCCGAAAAGATTCGAATCAATAACGAATGAAGAAAATACCTGGTACCTTGACAATGGGGCGTCCAATCACATGACGGGAAACCAACGGTATTTCTCGGAGCTAAATCGACAAATAACCGGAGTGGTAAAGTTTGGTGATGACTCGTGAGTTAGAATAGAAGGAAGGGGTCGATTATATTCACGAGCAAAACTGGTGAACAACGACTCATGACAGATGTCTACTATATGCCGAGTCTTAAGAGTAACATAATAAGTCTTGGACAGGTGACAAAAACCTGATGCAAAGTCATCATGGAAGACGACGAGCTGCGTGTATTCGATAAAACAAGGAGGTTGATGATGAAAGTTCGCCGGACAGGTAACCGTTTATACAAGATAAATCTAACAGTTGGCTCACCTACGTGCCTACTCGCAAATATGGGAGGTCCCGCCTGGCTGTGGCACGCCCATCTCGGGCACCTCAACCTCGAGTCAATGAAGAAACTAAGCACTAAAGGGATGGTGCGTAATATGCCCTCAATAGATCTCCCAACTAATATTTGTGACTCATGTTTAATAGGGAAACAAACTAAGAAACCATACCCAGACCACACGACCTATAGAGCAACTCGTCCACTCGAGCTCCTATATGGGGATCTTTGTGGACCTATCACACCATGCACACCGGGAGGAAATCGATATGTGTTTCTCATTGTCGATGACCTCTCTCGATATATGTGGGGCTATTTGCTGAAAACAAAGGACCAAGCCTTCGAAGCCCTCAAACGATTCAAGGGGCTGGTCGAGAATGAAACTGGATTCAAGGTTGGAACTTTTAGATCTGACCGCGGTGGTGAATTCACATCAATCGAGTTCAATGATTGGTGCGAACGGGAAGGAATCAAACGACAACTAACGGCTCCATACTCTCCTCAACAAAACGGGGTCGTCGAAAGGCGAAACCGAACTATGATAGCAACTGTGAGGTGCATGCTAAACTCAATGAAAGTTCCACAAATATTTTGGGGAGAAGCTGCGAGGCATGCAATATATATACTAAATCGGGTTCCAACAAAAGCAGTCACTAATAAAACTCCATATGAGTCATTGCATGGGAACAAGCCTAACATGGAACATCTTCGGGTTTTCGGTTGTATTGGGTTCGCCTCAGAACCAAAGGTCGGGCAGCAGAAACTTGATGATAGAAATCGTCCTTTGGTGTACTTTGGATCTGAACCAGGGACGAAAGGCTATCGCATGTACGATCCAGTACAAAAGAAAATCAAAATAAGAAGAACAGTGGAATTTGATGAGAAAAGAGCCTAGCCATAGGAAAATAAAAATGAAGTTGAAGGAACATTTGTGATCAAACTCAACCAAAAAGAACAATCCGAAGAGAATGGAGACATTGACCCATCTGATGGGTCCAACACGCCAACTGGATCTTCATCCATTGGAATTCTTAACACCAACTGTGAAGAACAAGGAACAAACCACAATATAAACATGAACCAAGAAGCTCAACACCCACCATTTGAGACACAACAACACACAGCTATGTCGACTGGTGTGCAGCCGCAGGCGGTGGTCTCTACACACCAATCTAATTTCCCAATGCTTCGCAGATCAACAAGGTCTCGTAACATTCCTAAAAGGTTGAATGATTATATAATTCAGGATGGAATCACTCGGAATAAACAAGAAGAGTTGCTACTTGCTTCAGATGATGAACCTAAAAACTATTTACAAGCAAAAGGTAATCGATTTTGGGAAAAGGCGATGCAAGTAGAACTAGAATCCATTGAAAAAAACAAGACATGGTTCTTAACAAAGCTTCTAGAAAATCAGAAACCCATCGACTTAAAGTGGGTGTTCAAATTAAAGCGAGATGCGTCCGAAAAGATAGTAAGTATAAAGCGAGACTCGTGGCAAAAGGATACGTCCAAGAACAAGGAATAGACTTTGATGAAGCGTTTGCACCGGTGGCCCGAATGGAGACCGTACGATTAATACTAGCAATTTCAGCCCGTGAAGGATGGCAGGTTCATCATTTAGATGTTAAATCTGCATTTTTGCACGGGGACCTAAAAGAAGAAGTCTACGTTTATCAACCAGAGGGATTTGTGAAAAAAGGACACGAAGACAAAGTGTATCGGCTAACTAAAGCGTTGTACGGACTCCGTCAAGCTCCACGAGCGTGGAATCTCAAACTAGATGGTACATTAAAGACACTCGGTTTTAGAAAATGTTTGCATGAACATGCAATCTATACAAAGCACACAAGCAAGGCGTTGATAGTCACAGGCGTTTATGTAGATGACCTCATTGTTACGAGTTCATGTAACAAGGAAATTGAAGAGTTCAAGAGACAAATGGAAGGGGAATTCGAAATGAGTAACCTTGGGCTACTATCTTACTATCTTGGTATTGAAGTAATGCAAACCAAGGATGGTATTAAAATTAAACAAGAAGGTTACGCAAAGAAGATTCTGAATGAAGCTGGGATGATGAATTGTAACATGGCAAAATATCCATTGGATCCGGGAACAAAGTTTTCTAAAGATGAAGAAGGGGAACCGGTTGATGCTACAAGATATCAAAGAACGATAGGCTGCCTTCGTTACCTACTGCATACGAGACTGGACCTATCTTATGCAATCGGAGTTGTGAGCAGATATATGCAAACTCCTAGGGTCTCTCATATGACAGCCATAAAACAAATTCTTAGATATATAGCTGGAACCTCAAGCTATGGATTATACTACAAACGAGGTGGCGAGAATAGGATATCAGGATACAGTGACAGCAATCACAATGCAGATAAAGATGATGGAAAAAGTACAACGGGGCATGTATTCTATTTTGGAGAAACTCCCATCACATGGTGCTCCCAAAAACAGAATACCGTAGCTCTATCTTCTTGCGAGGCCGAGTTCATGGTTGCGACATCGGCCGCCTGTCAAGCGATATGGCTACGAGGGTTGTATGGAGAGATCACAGGAGAATCAATGCAAAGGATAAAGATACGTGTGGATAATAAGTCTGCCATAGACTTGATGAAGAACCCGGTATTCCACGGACGAAGTAAACATATTGATACACGTTATCATTTTATCCGAGAGTGCGTTGAGAAAGAGCAAGTCCTTATTGAGTATCTTAGTGGAGATTTACAAAAAGCTGACATTCTTACAAAACCACTTGCCCGGATCAAATTTTCAGAAATGCAAGTAATGCTTAGAGTCAAAGACCTCTCTGTCCAAGACGGGAATTAGGGGGGTGATTGTTGACCCGGTTGGATAATTCCCGTATCCGAGCTTGTAGATCGGGAGTTAGGATTAGTCTCGAGCTTATGAGATCAAATCCTTAATTTTAGAGATAAATTCAAAGAAGATATGTTTGGGTTTATCTTATGTTCAAATTCTAGATAAGTAGATAAGTATGTTGATTTATCTACATAGTTAATTAAACCGAGTTATGGTCTATATAAACCAATCATAGTTGTGATTATGTGCAAGTACTTGTAATTCAGTTTTGAGTAATTTTCTGGATTAATAAAGTGGAAGTTCATTCTATTCAGTTGTGTTTCTAATGATCGGGACTTGAATAAATTAACAACTTGTACCACATTTTTAAACCAATGTTTAAAACTTATATATTTATAACAAATTAACAACTTGAACCACATTTTAAGAAATATTAATATTATTTTTTAAAAGAGATAATATATAAGAGAATCTAAAGAATGATTACTCGTGAAGAAAAAGAAGCAAGCATTTTAGCTTGAGCCTACAGCTAAATGGGAAGATACGACTTACGAGTGGTCAAATGTACAACACCATCTTGCATTTGGGCTACTACTTCTCGGCCACAATATATATATTCAGAATCAGATAGGGATGAACAAATTTTACCGAATACAAGTACCGTATCGATACTGTGCTGGTATCGAACGAACGTATTTGGTAGTGGTACCGATATTCATTTTTTTAATAGTTTTTGGTATTCAATACCTCCAGTTTCGATATTTTCAATGGTACTGGTACCGAGCGGTACCAAACCAAAAAAGCGGTTCGGTTTACATTTTTACCTATTTTTGGCATCCGTATTTTTCTGTACGGCACTGATCTCATCCCTAGAATCAGGTACTGCTACCATGCCACCACCCAATTTTCTTCCTCATTCCGTGTTTTAAACCCACAAATTTAAAATAACTGTTTGGTAACCTTTTAATAATTTCATTAAGAGTTAGACTTTTGAATCAATCAAGTTTATAATGTGTTTTGTTCACTTTCATTGAATCTCTTAATTAAAAATATTATACTATTAAAACTCAATACAAATTTACTAAACAATCCTTAAGTAAGGAATGTGTATAGTAGCTAAATAGACCTACTCAGGCTCGGAGCAATCCATGATATTAATAATATAAAAATATTATACTAAATAGAAAGATAATAAATAAAAACAATAATTATACTGCTAATAACAAAGGTGAATAAGAAAAAATGTTCATGCTTAACTATGGTTGTGCGAAAATGTTCGACTATGGTTGTAAACGAATTGCATGAACAGTAGAAAAGTATGTTTATATAGTAAAGAATTAAACTTGTTCGTGTTCATTGATTAATAAATCGAACTTGTTCATGAATTGTTTACACATACTTTTCAAGCATAAAAAAATGCGAACAAACATAAACAAAGGCAAATAAACACAAACAAAAGTTCATGAATACAAACAATTATATATTCATTTTAGATAAATTATTTATTCATCAACAAAAACATCACGTATAATCCACAAAAAATAAATAAATACTTAATATAATTATTTTAATATACTTGACATAAATAACACAAAATTAAGAACTTTGTCAGACTTTAAAAAGTACCGAAACTGAAATTGTCAAACAAGAAGATGTAGGCGGAGGCGTATGCAAGTAGGTTTGATATTTTTAAAACTTAAACCAATAAAAATAATAATATTCAAATATAAAAACTTCTAAAAGAACAAACATAAACAAACACATTATCGACTGTTTACGGACCCAAATGAAAGAATATAAACGAACTTACCGTCAAACTTTTCACAAACTTTTTGTTGAACGTTCGTTTGCAGCTCTACGTCAAACCAACAAAACCAGGTCCATTTTATGATATACGGTAAAAACATAAAACACATACTCCATTGACACATCAAATTTTGATTGAACTTATCATTCATGGGGTTGGTATTTCCTAGCTACCTATTCTCCTCTCACGTTACATCTTAGACTACGTGGAACATAATCGTCGCACGCTGCACCCTCCACACCCAACCAAATTCGCTGACGACTTTAACCACGCCTATGGTAGTCACATCAGCCAAAACCCCCAAATTAGTTCCACGCACCCCCAAATCCTTCTTTGAGTTTAATTTAGTTCGAAAAAATGTACATCACTATTCATTGTTTTGGTGCCACAAACGATAAAATAACAAGTGTTGCAACGCACAATCGTACGCCATGTCATCCTTCCCGCCATTATGCAATGCTACTATGGTAAACGTGTTCTCCAAACTGTTAAAAGTTATGAGTTTAAATCTTACTCTAAACGTTTACCGATAAGTTTTAGGGTTTTAACAATTATCTCAAAGGGGACGTGGAGACCAGAGAATGTTAATGGAAGTCGCAAGCATGACATAACGCCACACTCAGGAGTCAGTTTCATCCACTCAGATCAACACAGCGTTTGATCTACGCACAGCCCCCGATTCCCAATTCATCTTCTCAATCTTTACGTAATCTATTCACTCGAATCCAATTTCCTTCACTCTTTATCATCTTTCTTTCTTATATTATCTTCTGCTTTACCTTCTAAACACACCCAACTTATACCCACTTCTCCTTCTTCATCTTTTCATCTTCAAGTTTGCTTCTTGTTCTGTTTCGGATCAAAGATCAATCATGTCCTTCAGATTCCGAGGAGGGGTATGCACGAATTGATATCTTGTTGTGTAATTTTCTTTACTGTATTTGTGTGAATCGGTTGTGGGATCAGTTTAAGATGCTAGCTTTTGCTGTATTTGATTGGTTGATTTATGATCTGTTACTGGTTATTGGTGGGTTCTTTAAGTTGATTTGTAGGGTTACGATCAGATGTTTGATCTTATCTTATCCTTTTTCTTTTTTTTGTTGGCTGATGGTAATTGGGGAAAATTGGTTGATCAGAATGTTTTGTATTTTGGGATGTTCTGTGGTATGCAATTACTGTCATCTATCTGCCAATTATAATTTTGGTTATGATCTTTGAGGGGATCCTGTTCAAAGGTGTGTGTATTTTTTATTTTTTAAAACTGTATGTTATTAATTTCTTTTTACTTTTTGCAACGAATATGAGTGCGCAGGGCTAAATCTCTGTAGATCGTGGGAACTTGAATTTTACATTTTAGTTTTGATTTGGATAAAGCCTGTTAGCTTCATTGATTTGATTATTCCAAATGTCTATTGACATCAAGAGAACATGTGTTTGAGATCTGGCATGGCGTAGTGTAATGGATTGTTTTATTATCACGTTGTAAATAATTTCCAATTTCTGATATGGTGTGACCGAGTCTGATATGTGATTATATAGAGGTCAAGTCATAATTCTTAGGAGAATCAGTTTGGTAGTAGCTGCAACAAAATTGATTCTGATTATATGATGATTTAGGTTATCGTTTGATTCGTATTACATGTAAATCGTGAGATGATCAGGATTTGTTAAACAATCAAACAACTGATTATCATGACCTCAAACAACATCTAGTTCTGATGACTCTGTATGACATGATCATACTCAAAACAGAGAGCCACACACCTCATAACTTTGTAACATAGAGTTATTGGGGAAATTATCTTGTTATACAAATCAATGTCAGCTGTTGTTCATTTAGAGCTTGAATTTTTTTATCTTTTTGCATTTTGTGTGATACTTTGAATTGTTTTTATTATAAGTTCTTACACATACAATCTTGATTCACAGAAGAATGCTTCTTCTGGAATGGGTGTTGCTGATCACTGTAAAGGCACCTTCTTGGAGCTACAAAGAAAGAAGGCACACCGTTATGTGATTTTTAAAATTGATGAGAAGAAAATGAAGTTGTTGTGGAGAAGACCGGAAATCCTGCTGAAAGTTATGAAGATTTTACATCGGCTTTGCCCGAAAATGATTGCAGATACGCTATCTTTGACTTTGACTTTGTCACCTCTGAGAACTGTCAAAAGAGCAAGATTTTCTTCATTGCTTGGTTAGCTTTCCTTTCTTTTGCCTCTATGATCCTTCTTAATATATATCACTTAATGGTGTAAAAAGGTTAACAAAATGGTATTTCAGTGCATCCACTATTGAAAATCTGTTATGATAGTGCATTAAGTAACTGGAACTGTTGGATTTGATACTGACTGAAAGATCTTTTCTCTTCATGGCTTGGCTAGCTTTCTTTATCTCGTTATAACATCCATGTGCATACCCTTATAAAAGATGCATCATTATAGAGTGTATAAAGCATTAGATTAGACTACGTTATTATAACACTTTAGCTGATAAAAGTATGTAATGAGACAATTGGGACGAGTAATCATAAGATAGCTTTATCATTACATACTTTGATCAGCAGTCGGTGCTAATGCTTACAAACTAATAAGAGGATGAAAACTTGTATATTAATGTGTTGAGTTTTTATTATATATTTACAATCGTCCAAAAATTTGTTATGAACTTATAATAGTCCATACCTCAATACTCAATAGGAAATCTTGGATCTGGTACTGACTACTGATTTGCAAGATTATTGTATTGCCTGGTTATTTATTTATTCTTTTTCAAAGATTGTATGTTTTGTTGTGTAAAAATAGTAAAAAACAATATCTTCTTACTTAATGCATCCGGTGATGAATCTGTTTTGGTAGCACAAACCCAATTTGGAAATCTTGGATCTGGTATTGATACACAGTTTTTTCTTCATTGCTTACTGTCTTGGTTAGCTTTATTTATTTACCTATGTGATCAATATTCAAACCCTTCAAAAAACTTTGTAATGTAAAAAGAGTAAAAAAATGTTATTTTAGTACTTCTCTTGGCGAAAATCATCTTTGATAGTGATACCCTGATCGGGAAATCTTGGATAGTTGGATCTGGTACTGGTTTAATTTTCTATACTTCTACACTTTCATGTTGTGTAGGTCTCCAGCAACCTCTAGGATTCGAGCTAAGATGCTATACGCAACCTCAAAAGACAGACTCAGACAAGAGCTCGATGGGGTCCACTATGAGATTCAAGCTACTGACCCTACAGAAATGGAGCTTGAGGTGCTGAGGGAACGCGTATACTAATCGGTTAGCTTTCTTGAACCATTGTTTCTAGCTTCCCGAAGTCGCAAACCAGTTTCTGCTTCTTTCTAGCAAAAGAAAGTTATGTTTCATAAAGATGGCACCCAGGCGCCCATAAGCCTGTTTCATCTTATTATTGTAAGAATCATCCAATTGTTTACACTTACAAATCATTATGTATTTGGTGATCCATCATTATATCTATGTAGTCGCCTTTTAATCCTAGCGTCTTGTGCTATAATTTTGGCTATAATTTTGTTAAAGAGTCAGTATCTGACTATTTACTTAGAAATAACCCGCTTTGGGTTATGTTTTATTTTAGCTCGCCAAATAGGTAAAAACTAAAACACTATCTTTAGTTGAAAAGTTGTCAAAAGTGTATTGTTAACGTGTAAACCTTTTAAATATATTAATGAAGTAATGTAAGTTTTGTAAATCATATTTGACATACTAATTATTTATAAAGATTCCAAAATATTTGAACGAAATATTTTTTCAGATCAATCCAACCCCCCACCTGATCCGGAATTTTTTTCCCCGTTTAACTTTGAACATGCTTTGATCTTATTATCCAACCCGTCAATTTTGATCTTTGATTTTCGTTCAATGCGAGTTTTAAACCGATCTCAGTATGAAGATTAGACTAATGTAGTAAAGACTTCATGTTGAAACTTGTATGTCTGTCCATACTGTTATTTATAGATGATTATTCAAGAAAATACAGACACTTTATTAGGAGTGAGTACTAATTAAACATAGAACAAATAGGTCTGCAGAGGGATATTAGGTTGTTGAACTAGGTTCATCTGCAGCTACCCTCGATACATCTTCGAGCCTTACTCCATCAACATCGTTGTCGTCGTTCTCACCCGACATCTCCTCAAGTGATTTCCCCTTTGCTTCGGGTACCAAAAGGGTAAAGAAAGCGCCCAGAAGGTTAACAACAGCCAAAATAGTAAGTGCGTTTTTTACACCAATTCCTCTACCATACCCTTTTTCTGGCTTGTGTTTGTCTTGAGACAAATATAGGAACCCGAAAGCACCAACTATTGCTCCAAGTTTCCCAGAGGCTGCTGATATCCCGTGACACGTTGACCTCAACCTTGCAGGAAAGATCTCTGCTGGCACGATAAATGTGGTGGCATTCGGGCCAAAATTGGCAAAGAAGAACGTTAGCGAGTACAACACGACAAACCCCATTTTGTTATCTGAATCCTTCCAGTGATTATACGGGATTGCTAACGCGAACATAAAGATTGTCATCATGATAAAACCCATTAATTGGATATAAAATCTTCCAACTTTATCAATTAGAGCCACAGTAAACCAATACCCAGGAACTGTACTGCAAAGCGCGATCAGGGTTTGGGCTCTCGCAATCTTAAAAACCTCATCGATCGCACTCATAGTTGGTGCTTTATGAATCCAATTGATTGCACTAAAAACATCTTTTTGGAAAAGATTTTGACTGTAAAATGCGATATCAAGTAAGAACCAAGTTGTTGTGGTCCCTAGCAAGTGAAGCCCGTGGCGCCGAAGGAATTCTTTCGAGAATAAACCAAAGGAATTCGTGTCCCTTTCGGTAATCTCAATAACTTTTCCTTGCTCGGCTTCAATATCAACTTGCATAACCCGGGCCATGTCTTTTGCTGCCTTTTCTGCGTTCTTAGCAACTAAAGCAGTATATCGAGCTGTTTCTGGCATCTTCATTCTCCAGTAATACGTCAAACCCGCAGGGAATGCGCCAAACATCAAAATAATTCTCCAAACGTAATCTGCTTGATCCGGGGTTGAACCGAGATGATCGTCCACAAAAGGAGGAACATCATACTTGGCTTTAAATGCCGTTGACACGATAATAGCAAAAATACCCCCGGCTAAGATCCCAAAACCTTGCATTGCGAAAACTGCTGCAATAAACGCTCCACGGGTCTTTTTATTTGCATACTCAGACATGATTGTAGCCGAAAGCGGGTAGTCACCACCAATCCCAAACCCTAACCAGAACCGAAAGAAGCAAAGTGTATACATGACCGCTGTCCCGTTTTTACTAAACGAAAGCCCAGAGCCTATGGAGCAAATGACCATGAGCATAAGCGTCATCCCATACACTTTTTTCCTTCCCATTTTGTCCCCAAGCCACCCGAAAAACAGCTGGCCCGAAAGGGTCCCGACAAACGCCACACTGTTAACCGCTGCGGCTACGTTGGCTGGCAACACACCGGGGGTGTCTCCCCCCTCATAGTAGTATATCCGCCCGAGTAACTTAGTGACTAACGAGATGCAAAAAAGATCATACGCGTCTGTAAAGAAACCCATTCCCGCTATTACAATAGCAGTGAAGTGATACCATTGTGTTTTAGCAAGATCGAGCGCGTGTAGCACTTGAAGCTGATCCCCCGCCATCTGTAGTTAACTGCGAAAATGTGATGTAGCGCTCATCGAGAACAGTGTGTATATATACACACACAATTATAGTTCACATGAACGTTAGAAACAATGTGTACGAGGATATACCTTTGACATGAAAACAGTTGTTTGATGCAAAAAAAAAACATAATGTAAGGTGGAAAATCATCGAAAACTTTTATGATTTTGAGGTCTTCCAATGATACAGCCTCAATTTTTGACATGTTTTGATTGTTTTGTACGTTGGAGTTCATGAATTTAGATGCTTTCCGGCATTTTGGAAGCTGCTTCTTGGTGTCATTGATAATACACATCGTCACGTCGAGTCGCGTTTATTAAGTGTTCGACAACAAAATACGAATAAAGACAGACGTGTAGACGATTACAAGGTTGAATAGAGACTTTCCGCGAAAGCATGATACTAATATCGTTCTTTACAATTAGTTATTCAAAGAGTATTGTTGTTTTGCTTTACGCGTTGTTTTTATCCTGTTCTTTTACGTGTTTGCCGGGATTTTTGTATTTTATGTTTTCTTGTCATATGTAGAACGTTGATGAAACGCAACTGATCTAAGGCTTGGCATATTCTTATTAATATACTAGTATATTAATGAGTATGAAAATGAATCATCCAACTCTATACTCAGCGAGTACTCGCTATCTTATGCAATCTAGCCAAGCAACTTGTACATATTCCGCGTGACCACTAATTCGTACTCGTGAAATCCGCATCCAAATCTACTCTAGTATTTAGCATGAGATTAAAATCTTCAATCATTTGAAGACAAACACCTATATTACATATCATGATAGTGTTAAAATGTTCAACCATTTAGCATGGTAATGGTTGTTGTTGAATAAAATGAATTATAGAGAGGAATATGGTGACATGTTGGTATAATGTGAACTTTGTATTGCTAACATGTAAAGTAACATGACCATAGACATGTTAGTATTTTATTTTTCTACTACAATAAATTAAATGGATTTTTCTATAACAAAAGTTGAGTGACTCGTATGTTTTTGGACTTGTCAACGATTTATTCCCTATCCTATATGATATCTTTCTTCACTTTTCGTCTCATCTCTGACCAAAGGTTCGTTAGTGATGTTAATATTTGGTCCAATAATGTAATTTTTAAATCTTTTTATATGTATCGAGTTCACCTCCTTAAAATAAATTAACTTCGCATCCACCCTTCTACGAGAGCGTTTAAGCTCCATCACTGTCTTTAACCACATGGGGTACTGCACCGACTACTACCAACTAGGTGAAGGAACATGAATACAATCCACAAGTTGCACAAAATGTGAGTTCATCGTATATCTACCCTTGATTGAGCAATACGCTTAGAAAATGATCACTGGTAGTGGCACATGTCACCTCTAGCATGTCGTTAATTGCTTCTTTCCTAACCACCAAATATCTTGCAGCTCGTTGCGTAGCCACCCATGGTTATGTGACTCAATCACGTAGCCACAATGCATTTTATGTATAAATCTTGTGTGAATGTTTTAATTCCGTGCGATCAATGTTTAAATTTTTATGTAGAGACAACATAAGTGATTACATCTCATAACTAACTCTATTTTTATGCGAATATGTCAATAATCGATGAGTAATAATCAAGGCCGGCCCATCTTTAAAACAAGGGAAGCACTGGGCTTGGGGCCCCCAAATATTAAAGGCCCCGTATTTTTTAAAAAAGTTTGATATATCTTCTGTACCCAAAACTTCAGCCCATACACCTTCACTCCTTCATGTATGGTTAGGGTTCATCTACGAAGAGGCAAAGAATAATCCAAGTAGACAAGATTCTGATCGACACTTCAATACTCCACAAGACCACAAATCGCCAGAAACAAAGCGTTTCAATGTCTCTTGAACTTCAACGTCTCGCCTGCCGTCTGCTGCAGGCTGCACATTAAAGGCGACTGCATCAACCGAAGCAACCCTACTCTAATGAATCTCCAATCTTGGCTTCTCATAATCTCTTTGAATCTCTGAATCTCCAATCATACCATAAGTTCTCTTTGAATTACCAGAGCTGTTTAGCAGCCCTGATCCAAAGCCTCCATGTGATTTTTCGATCGACCGACAACCCATAAGACAACCTATTTGTCTCTTTGAATATCAGAATATGCAATTGAAGACTTGAAGGCTGAATCTGTTGACTATTGTATAAATACTCATATAACACTTAGCAGGTTAGTCTATGAATTCTACTTAAATGCTTTGATAATTTGATTAGGACAATAGGTTAAATTGTTTTTTTTTGTTTATGTAATTTTGTAACAAAGTTATTTTATAAGTTGCTTGGATTAGGTATTAGTATTTGGTATCACATTGATCTTGATAGTTCAATACGTTCGTTTAGGCTACTTTAATTAGCTACTTTTTCATTATTCATTAGTTTTATTTAAAGGCTACTTTGATATTTTGTTTAGGGTGCTTTGATAGTTCTGTTTAAAGAATGTTTTGATACTTTGATTAGTTTTGTTTAAAGGTCGTTTTGATACTTGGCTTTTGATGACTTTAAATACGTTGTTTAAGCCTTTGATTTGCGGGCCCTTGATTTGTTGCGGCCTTAGGTTGTTTGAGTCCTTGATTTGTTGCGTAAGACTGTGTTAGGCATAAGATATTTAAGCAAAAAAATTTAATTAGGTTGCTATTTGATTACTTGATGTGGTATATGCTAATATGTAGTTTTTGTAATTAGAGTAAAATGATACATATTTTTGAAAAGAGCCCCGTTTTTTATTTTTGATTGAGCCGTTAAAATCATTGAGCCGACCCTGATAATAATTCCCTACAAGGTATCAGTCTAGGTATAAAACATAATTTCATAATTAAATATGCAACTAGAATTACTTTATGCATATTTTCTTTACATCACCATATCAGTCACAACGCAAATAATATTTACGTCAACGTTTCATTCCCAACACAGATTTTTTACATCAGCATATCATTTCTGTTTGCTTTTATTAGTTGGATATTTTGGTTGGGTAAATTATTTATTTGCCATCACTACCATAGTTGTTTTTTCATTTGTTTCTCAAGCATATTACCTTACATGTATCACATAATATTCTTTGCGTGAAAGTGTTATTCACATTTTTTTAGGTACGTTTGTGCACACCTTAATTTATTTTGAAAGAGTTGACTTCAATTTTATGATGCACATTTCGTTATTTTATAGGTAGTGTCGTTTATGAGCAATGAACCGGTATGATGGTTAATGTTAGACTAGTCTTATTATAAAATAATATCACTGTTCATAAGCATGCTCACTACTAGAAAAACGAGTATGATCAACGAATCTTTACGACAGACGGTATCGTCATTGATTATCTTAAACAGTACGTCCATTAAAAATCTCAAAAACAATTAAAAACAAAGAACATTAAAACACCATACGTAATCAATCACAAATACACCATAACATAGGAGGCTTAGAATATCATGGATGGATTCCTAACGGACCACCGACGCTGGTATTTCCATATATGGTCTTTGTCTATGGGAATGACTTTCCGGCATACTAGCCATCGTTGATTCGTCAGTGATACGAATAATTAGATCTCCACCTAAGCTTTTTAGTTGTTTGTACCTTGTGGAGGGTGTAAGTTTGTCATGGTCTATTCCACCAAATGATTCTCATCGTTGATACTGCCACAGTAACGCCCAGTAATTTTCATGGGTAATTCGCTCGCTATACTCTCGCCAATGATCCTTAGGTAGATTCCATCAATAACCTACTAGAGATCATAATACACACGCCATGTTTCCCACCGAAGTATCACTTAAAGATTACTGACGAGACCCAGCTTCACTAACATATTTTCGACTGAACTGTAAGTCGGTAAGAACCTTCCGCTTTGTAGGAGGTATATATGATATATTGTGTTTGTCACCTCAAAACATGATTTGTAATGTCTAGACTCTAGACTACTTAATTATAAACTCAATCTAAGGTATCTAGTTCATGTTCATAAAAAAATGTAATTTGACTAATTTCATTCGTTGTATAAAAAACTAACATCAAAATTTTTTATATTTAGAGAACATGCCTTCTACAAAAATGGAACACAAATAATTAAACATAAGTTCAACAACAAGTCTAAACAAACAAAAAAACACAATATTAGTAATCAACTAATATCATCTACCTAAGGTGACAACACCACCACCCTTAAAACCATAAGACCACCGGCAGATCTTCTTCTCCAGCGACATTTAGGCTCGCATCTCACCGGCTCCTTCCTCATTCTCGCCAGACATTTCCTCCAGCGATTTCCCCTTTGATTCGGGCACGAGAAACGTACACAACGTCCCCAAAAAGTTGATCACTCCGAGTACGATCAACGAGTTCTTTACCCCGATCCCAGGCGGATACCCATGATCCGCCTTCGCAGGGTCTTTATTTTGGGCCAGATACAAGAACCCAAAAGCACCCACAATGGCTCCTAACTTCCCTGATGCCGCGGATATCCCGTGGCATGTTGACCTCAACCTCGCGGGGAAAATCTCCGCGGGGACCACAAATGTTGTTGCATTCGGCCCGAAGTTCGCAAAGAAAAAGGTTAATGAGTAGAACACTACAAACCCTAAGTTGTGTTCGGGTTCGGTCCAATAGTTGTAGGGGAACGCTAACACAAACATGAAGATCGTCATCATGATGAATCCGATTAGTTGGATTGTGAAACGACCGATTTTATCGATCAGGAAGACGGTGAACCAGTATCCTGGGACAGTACTGCAAAGCGCGATGAGTGTTTGCGCTCTTGCGATCTTGTATACTTCTTGGATCGCGTTCATTGTCTTCGCGGGTGGGATCCACCCGATTGCGGTGAAGATGTCCTTTTGGAATAAATTCTGACTGTAAAACGCGATGTCGAGGAGAAACCATGTGCTCGTGGTCCCGAACAAATGTAACCCGTGCCGTTTCACAAATTCTTTACTCCATAACCCGTAACTAAACTTCGTGTCTCCCATGACTTCATCGAGCTTGTCTTGCTCCGACTCGATGTCGACTTGTAACACTTTTGACATGTCAGACGCGGCCTTTTTAGCGTTTTTCGCCACTAAAGCTGTGAATCGCGCAGTTTCGGGCATTTTCATCCGCCAATAGTACGTCAACAATGCGGGGAGAGCCCCAACCATTAACACGATCCTCCAAACGTAATCCGCCTCGGGCACCGTGGACCCCACCGGATCCACCTCGTATGGCGGAGCTTTAAACTTCTGATCAAAAAGCGCCGCCATCATGATGGCAAACACCCCTCCACCTAATATCCCAAACCCTTGCATGGCAAAAACAGCCGCTATAAACGCGCCACGTGTCCGCTTATTCGAATATTCGGACATGATCGTGGCAGACAAAGGGTAATCACCACCAATCCCGAACCCTAACCAGAACCGAAAAAAGCACAAGTCGTCATCACCGCCTTTGGTTGATGCCCGAAAGACAAACCCGAGGTAATGGAACATAGGCACATTAACATAAGTGTAATACCATACACCTTCTTCCTACCCAACTTATCTCCAAGCCACCCGAAAAACAGCTGCCCGGCAAGTGTTCCAACGAGTGCAACACCGTTAACCGCAGCCGAGACTTGAGGCGGTAAGCTCCCCGGTTTCGGAGATCCTTCGGTGTAATAATAAATCCGACCAAGCAATTTCGTGACCAACGAGATGCAAAAAAGATCATATGCATCGGTGAAGAAGCCCATCCCAGCGATCACGATGGCCGTGAAGTGGTACCATTGTGTTTTCGCCCCGTCGAGGGCGTTTAACACCTGCAAATTCCCTGATGACTCCATTGATGTTCTTCTTTCTGCAAGAAATCAACACAGACCCATGTGAGATTGATGAAAAAGACGATGATCCAAGTGTTAATGTTGTGAAAAATGATGAAAAATTGAAGCTTTTTGGTGTTGATTGGGTACTGACCTGTGTTTGTTCTTGAATCTTGATGGTGATCTTGTGATGGAGGGTGTTTGAAGGAAATGTATGTGTGTGTATAAATAGTATGTAAAGGAGTATTGAAACTAAAATTAAGCGGCATATTCTCAATATTTTCGCTACTCCAACAACTCAGTCAAATGTATGAAAATATGTACGAGAAATGATTTGGTATGAGCGATGATGTAATTCGTAACCGTTAATGATTGTATGAAATAAAAAGAAAATATAAGACATCATGATTTATCTCTTGTTTTATTTTTATAAAACCGAATCGATTCTTGATCTATAAGTAGTTTTATTCTAAAGCATGGTTTTTTATGGTTATACCATTGACGGAAGATGCATACCACCACGTTAGCATTGATAAGAAATTTTATGTCACATTTGACAAACTTTAATTCTTAAACCAAAAATTTCAACAATAATCAGCCACCAATCAAAATTTTCATATATAATGTGAAGATCATATTTACCGTATCAAGTAGTACCGATAATACACCATCGCCAGTGTTGTGTTAAAAATATAAAAATAAAAAATAAAAACCGAACGAAAAGTAAACATAAAATTATTGAACCACGCAGACGATATGTAAAACATAAAACATTAACTAAACCGATCTAGGACCAATGCGTTGCAATGGGCCATTAAACAGTGAAATATAAGCATAAAGACGTTAAAACACACGTAGTCACGTAAGCTGCAGCGTGTTATAAACTCGCAAAATTTAGATCGAAACATAAAGCATAAAATTTTGTAAAGTATGAAAGTATAGAAAATTAAAGTTAAAAGTAAAAAAAATTATTAAGAATTAATTATACAAGATATAAAAGTATTGACTTAAAATAAAAAAAAGTTAAAAGATTTAATAAAAAGACAAAAGATGTTTACGACCCATTAAAAGTTTATAACACATGTTACAACTCATGATTTATACCAATGTGGTCAATTAATATATACAGACTAAATTATAAACTATGTAAATATATTAAGTTAAAATTCAAAGGATGAGTACAACTTACGAAAACAAACGTAACAACCATGATACACATCAATGTTAAAGGAATGTGTAGATATAGAAGATTGAGAACCATGAAAATTATAGATGTCTTGGGAGTATTTATAACTAACATTTCTGACGGTTACAACCACACATGTCTTGAGTCTTTGTGACTTTGTCTCCTATTGATTAAATTTCAAACAACCTAGACATATTTCTTTCTTTTTTTTTCTTCTTTACACAAGTCTCTTCTTGTTCGCCTTCGGCACACGATTGCAAATTTTTTTTCTCTTTTTAAACCGCACGGTTCTTCTTTCGCCTCTTTCTCGGTCGTTTCACACAAAATGTTTGTTTTGATCACACCAACTGTTCTCTTCATTTGGTTTTCTCCGGCTCTCATAGAACTGATCTCCTTGATTCATTCAGAATCTTTTTGTTGGCTCTCATAAAACCTTTTTTTGTTCGATCAGATTCAGCCATGTAGCCAAAGGATCGCTCCTTGTTTCCTCCTCTTAAAACAACTTTCAGAATGACAGACACCAAGCTCTGATACTAATTGTTGGTTCATCTTTCAAATATAAAAATACATATGAACAAAAACCCAAATTTTGCCGCTTTAAAAACCACAATATCACACTTTATTCATACTTAAAATTTACATAATAAGGAGACTTATGCAACATAAACAAAGAAAATAACTATCCACTAAGACCACTACCTCACTACTTGACTCAATAAACAAAAACTTAACCCATGACCTATTAAACCAATAGAACATACGTGACTTAAAGAAACTTACTGATGACTCGTATGACAAACAAGTGACCCAATTGATACCAACATCGTTACCGCATTGGTTATACAAAGTTTCCAAAACATAGTTTTGTTTAGAGCCGGTAAGGATCCAATGCGGTTCCGTTACGAGTATCTGGCCCACGACCGTAGGCCACGGCCATGAAATTTGCTAGGAACTCGTTGTAATGATACGGTTTGAACATTTGGGGTCTGCTCGACGTAACCAACTCTTTTGCAGGTTCGACGAGAATTGGAAGTTCAGTATTTGGTCCAAAAAATGTCACAATCGATGTTCGAGAGGCAGTTGAATTCAGGATACCACGATGTTCCACACTCTTTAGCATCCCGTTACTTATAACCTACAATTAAAAAACTAAGCTTGGTTAGATTCGAGCTTTTTAACAAAGTATTAATGTGTTTATGGAATACTTATGATGTTATGTTTGATATACATGGAATTGGTAACCTAAGTTGACCACAAAAGCATTTGGAATTGGGTCAACACCCATCCATTTCCCATCCTTGTGTATTTGTAGCCCATAGTGGTTTTGTTGAAGGAATGTTATGAGGTTAGGGTCATTGTGACCAGCTATGCCCATGGCTAGACTCGGGTCCGGGCATAGCGGGTAACGGTTAATCGCCATTGCCTGTTCTTGGCTCACTTCATTGAAGTACCCTTCTTTTAGACCAAGTCCTTCCGCTATCAAATCCAAGATCTCGAATCCCAATTTACGTACTTCAACCACGTATCTCCCCACTTCTTCCCTAAAAGACATACAAATAAAACACTCATCAGTAGCATATACTGGTATTAAAATTTACTGAGATTCAGCCATGTGTTACTTATATCTGGTTGGTTTGTCAGGCCAAGATGACAAGTGTTCTTTTATAGGATGACATGGGTGCTTCAAAGTGTCTTTCCAGTAATGAACTTCCTCTTTCGCATACTCCAATCCACTCGTATGAAGCGTACACCCCTTATATGGCTTATCTGAGTAAAGGCCTAATTTATCCTCAACCGGCAAATTAAAGAACTCGTCATACAAAGCCATCACGTCCCCCATCATCTTATCAGAAACCCCATGATTAATCACCTATTAATGAAACCAACAACCTTAAACATGTACCTTAAAACATTAAATTAAACGATAAAGAATATATGAACATAGGTTTATAACTTATAGAAACACCTGGAAAAAACCAAACTCTTGACATGCTTTCAAAACTTGTTCTACGACCTTAGATCGGCCGTTTTGAAGATCAATCACTGGAATTTCGTTGCAGACTGCAACGAAATCCCCCGGTCGTCTTTCGGGTGGCATTATGTAGTCTTTAGGAACCGATTTAACCCCATTAGACCAACTAGAGACAAGTAAAGCCATGAGTGAAACTTACTCTAGTTGTATTAAATGTAGGACTGAAAATGGGGTTTTAATAGCATCACAATGCCGCCCAAAGTAATATTTAAATAGCTATATTTAAAAGATTTGGATTCTTTTCTATAATTATTATGAAGGAGACATACACATCATGTTAAAAGAAGTCATGTTCAATTAAGTTTTGTGATTAAATTGTGGTGCAATGATTAAGCGTTAAACTGTGACATCAAGGAAGACTTGATTATTGGTGATGGAATTTAATAATAAATTTAGTGGTTATCAAATTAGTGTCCAGACACAGAAGACCTTAAAAGAATATTTGATTAGTAGATATATAGACAACCTTTGGCCGAATAATTAAACTATCGGTTTTATTAATTAACAAGTCCTAGTGGATTGACCTATACGATGCACTGGATGTCATCAATTCAGGACCGCAATCTAATATATTTGTTTTAAACACCGATTATATTTGGGTACTATTATTATTGATATTATAACTATATGAATATTTAGTATTTATATAGTTAAGTAAAATAAAATAATATTTAATTTAAATAATATTTAATTATAAAAAATATAATAAATGTAAATTTAAATATCAATTCAGTGTCAAGTTCAAAGTATTACATATAAGATAATACTTAAAATAGTGAAGTAAATAATTTAATTTGCATTAAACAATGTATTAATTAGAATAAAATTATATGGGCGCCAATTTAAGAAATGTTGCATAAAATATTGAGTTTTTTTTTTCTTAAAATGGTGTAGTTGGAAAACTTCTTTTCTAAAATTAAAATTATGTGGTTGATAAAATATTTATCAAAATAATGTAGTTTTAACTTTTTTTTTTGTTTCTCACTTCTATTATTATTTGCTACATATTTAAATGTTATTTATACTTATAGAATAATATCTTTAAAGTTTAAAAATTGTTTTTACTAAAGTCCAACTTTTTTATAGTTTTCCAGAAATTCTTGTAAGTTTTATTCTAAAACTAAACTAAAAGAAAATAATCCAAATGTTAGATTATTATATTAATATAAAAATGTATTTTATTTCATGCAACATTTTAACCGGAGATGTAATATTTTTTTATTTAAGTTTTGTTTGCTTTTTATCATTTCTATTATACTTTTTTTCCAGAATTTTTTTTCCATTCGTGTAACAATTTAGAAAACGTTTTTATAGATATTATACTTTGCACATAATTTAACATACATTAATACTATAATCTAGCATTTTAGAAAATCTTCTTAGAGTTTTAGAAAAAAACTCAAAAAGAACTTCCGGAAGACTATAAAAAATCAATTTAAATAAAAAACAGTTTTTAAAATTAAATATATTATCCTATAAGTATTAAATAACAATGTAGCTAATAATAATAGAAGTGATAAACAAAAAACAAAAAACTAAACTGTTCTGGTAAATATTTTACCAACTATAACATTTTGGTAAAAAAAATTGCCAACTACATCCTTGCGGAAAAAAAAACTCATAAAATATTTGTATCTTAGGTCTAAACAATTGTCTTATGTGTTTTAAATATTTAGCAAATTTACATTTGTGTCATTCTCCAATCTTTTTACTCTGTTAAAAAGTTAATTAGATGTGATATGTGACAAAATTATATTTCTCATTATCAAAATTTTCTGTTTTTCTCTCTTATTAAATAACACATTAATTACTAATACTATTATATAATCTTTTTTGAATTAAAAATAGTATTTTAATAAATTAAGAAACAAGTTTTTTTAATTATTTCTAAAAAACAAAATTTTATAAAAATAAGTTTTTTTAAAACATAAACTTTTTAATAATACAAAGTATTTTAAAATTGGTGTTTTTAAAAAGAATTTTTTTATAAAAATAAAATTAAAATTGGAAGTTATAGTAAGAAAATATTTAAAAATGATATTTTTTAAAACGGTCTGTTTTGAAACAAAATACTTAATTTTTTTGAAAAAATCAGAAAAAAAATTATAAAGAAAAGCTTAAAAGTTAATATAATTGTTTTATTACTTATAGTTTTTATTCATACGTAAGTTCAATCATATCTTATTCTATAATATTATTTTATAATTAATAAACTTTTATTTTATATAATATTTTATTTATTCAACCGTGTAATACAGGGAAGGATAGTGTTTTATAATAGTATAATTAGACCCCATTTTGTAGGGAGGGTGCAAAACGTGAAAAAAGTAATGGTGAAATGTCATTGCGAACTCACGCATTGACGTTAAGAAAAACACGGCATCTAAACATCAACCGTTGCGGCAATGGTGTTGATGATATTTGAAACTTTAGATAAAAAAGATTATTAATAATTTATGTCAAAACATTGATGGCTTTTAAGTTTATGCATCTATGACTTGCACGTTATGCCATATTATTATGTTTTGAATGAAATTTACACATAAACATTTAAAAAATAAACAATTTACAATGTTATATTTGGAACCTAGCTTCGTGAATGATATTTATACCGAAACATAGATAAAGAGAATCACTTCTAAGGTATTTATAGAATTTATAAAATATTAGATTTGAATTTATAATAGAACAAAAAACTATGAATGTGTATAAAAAATAAAAAGTATATGATGCAAAGTTAGATATAGTTAAATTGGTTTAACTATCGGTTTAAAATTCTATATTAATAAAATGTAAGAATACCCAAAATTAACTAAATTCACAACATCAACAAATATAAATACTTGTATCAAAAGCTTTAACACTTTGCTATTTGAGTTTTAATATATAGCTAATTGGTTTAACTATCGGTTAAAATTTGAACTCTGCTCGTTTAAAGTTAGCTTCAGCTTAGCTTAGTTTTAGCTTGTTTGTTATTTATTGAATATTTTTAATTATTGTCATCGTAATTTTATATATAGCAATAATTATTATATAAATATACATTTAATACATTAAATAAGAAATATATAAACAAAATGTTTGTTTTGACTAACGAGCCTACTCGAGCTAGATATGTTTAGCTTGGACTCGTGTTTGTTTGTTAGTTGAGCCTCAATCCAAGTTCGAGCTCATTTAAGCTTGGTTCTAATTGAGTTTTTTTATGAGCCGGTCTTAAATACATCATGAGCAGCTCGATTGGTTTACACTTAGGACCGACTTCGACATGTGAACGAGGGTGATGCAACTCGTCATGGAATCTAAAATCTTGCTTTTGTAGTATTTCATCAAGAATGGATAGTGTGTGCTTCAGATCCTAAATGCTAAACATATTATTGTTGTACATGCTATAACCTATAAGTTAGTTATATATAACTGTAATATTGGTCCTTAAAGGGTTTGGTATCTTGAATGTATTAGTTGTATACAATATTAGAACATTTGACACAAGGTTTCATTTGGAAATTTAAAGTATTATTGATAGTTGATACATTAACAGGAGGCATCAATGTGTTGTTAAGGTTTAATCCTATAAACCTCCATTATTGCTTCAGTGTCTCCCTTCTTCTCTTCATAAAACTTCAAGAAATCTTTGAATTTGAAGGGTCGAAAACGAGGCGCATCTGTGTCAATCGTCGATTTGGATGGTTCTATGATGGTGTCTTGACAAGGATTGATGAAACTCACAATCGTGGTTCGATCCTCCCTCGAGTTTGTCACTGCTCTATGTTCCGCGCTTTTTAGCTTCCCGTTGCTAATTATCTAAAACACAAATGCACGAATTATAATTCATGTTTTTAAGTAAATAAAACGACTAATTTCTTAACAGAAATTGGTGAAACAGTCACCTGTAATTGGTGACCGATGTTAACCACAAAAGCATGTGGCAGTGGCTCAACCCCAAGCCACTGCTCATCTTTGAAAACCTGAAGCCCATAAACACTTCCTTGTAAAAGCACTGTTATGAGATTAGGATCGGCATGCTTTGGTAACCCTAATGTCAAAGTGGGGTCCGGGCATCGGGGGTAGTGGTTAATCGACAACAACTGACCCCCGGTTAGCTCTTCTCCAAAATAACCCGGCTCGAGCCCTAGCCCTTCACGAATCAGGTCCAAGATTCTCAACGACAATTCCCGCACTTCTAACGAGTACTTTCCAACAATCTCTCTTTAAAACAAAACAATCAACATAACCATATCAAGTCAATTAACTATTAGTCTATCAATAAGTTGATTCAAGTAATATTTTCCACACATTAATATTTCTGAATAACAAGAAAATGTTTACAGGTCAATCCAACCCGACAATAATAATAACCAATCCAACATAAACTTGTCCTGACCCGTAACCAAGGTTGTGACTAATAATTCAAGTCATTTTACCGGTAATCGTTAGGCTTTTCGGGCCACGAGTGAACCCATTGGTCTAACGGATGACACGGGTGTCGTAGATTATCTCGCCACAAATGAATCTCTTCATCAGCGTAATTCGACCCGCTTGTGTAAAGCTTGCAACTTCTCGTTGGAAGCTTAGGACTTTTCGTCGAATCACTCGAGTATAGCTTCTCCTTCTCATCATCAGGCAAATTGAAGAATTCTTTGACTACTTTCAAGGTGTCATCAATCAAATCTTCAAGAACTCCATGATTGATCACCTGGGTATATGACCAAATTACAGAAATTAACCTCAACAAGAATCTAAATATGATCAAACTGAACGAGGGTCTAACCTGAAAGAATCCAAATTCTTGACAAGCATGTAGTATTTCTTTCACTATTTGACTTTGATTTTGACTTTTTGAGAGGTCAATCAGTGGGATGTTGTGGCACAATGGAATCTCCACAGATCCCGGGCGTTCTCCGGCGGGGAAGATGTAGTTTTCCGGTGGGATTTTAGTGGTTTTCGACCACGTTGACACTAGATTCGCCATTGTTGTTGATCTGCAAGATTAGTGATGTTGATTTTGACTTTAAAGACTTGAATTGGTTGACTTCTAAGATGAATAGTCAGCGGTTGCCGGTGAGGTGTTTTTTAGCAAGTTATGTGACCGAATTATTACAACGATGTATGAAGATTGAATAGTCGCCGGAGATTCATAAATTATAAGAAGGTAGAAACGTATGTCTAATATTTATATAAAAAGATTATCTAGAGTATGCATGTTGTTAAAATAAATAGATAATAAAAAAATAAATGTTCTGATGAAGTCACTACACACGTAATCAAATATGGTGAACGAGATCCGATTTTGGGTTTGGGTGTAAACAAGCCGAGTCGAGCCTGAGCTTTGCCTTACTCGAGCTCGACTCGTTGGATTTTTCAAAAGCTCGAGGTCAAGCCTATTATTCTTAGATCGAGCTTGGCTCGAATAGTGAAACTAAAGCTTGAGATCGGGTCGAATAAGCTCGGTTTAATCTGCGTACAATACTTATAACGAGCCAAAGCTCGGCTCAAGCTCGTTTATGTGATAACTAATAGATTTAAGCTAAAGCTCGGCTCAAGCTCGGGATCGATTTGGCTCCCTCCCTCCCATGGGACATGGTATTCATCCACGTCACACAATGCATCTTTGTTTAAAGAGTTAATTTCTATTTTGTTCCCTTAAAGAGTTAATTTTTATTTTGCTTTCTAAGGTTTGACAAAACTAATTATTTTTTTTTTAAATTAGAAATATCAATTTAACTTTAAAAGTTTCAAAAATTGTTTCGATTTCAATCCAAAAGCTTCATATTTGGATTTAAGTTGAAATAACTAATGAAACATTTGAATTGAAATTGAAATAAGTTATGAAACTTTTAGAGGTAAATTGATGTTTATAATTTTTTGTTGAAAATAGTTATTTTTGTCAAATCTCAGAGAGCAAATTCGAACTTAACTCTTGTTTAAATCATAGAAAGTTTTATCGTCCAAATTTACCGGACGATCCGACGCTTCATTTAAGGATTGTATTCTTGACGATCCACCAGAACTTGCTTCCCCCTCCATTTACGAGTGAATGTCGTATCACACATTTCTTGTTTCCCTTATTTCTTGCTTGACTACATTCGACTTGGGGCACTTGTTGGGTTTTCGAAACAAAGTCGAGTTCTGCTGTAGGACACTCGTGGGATGTACCAAAATCCATCAATGGTTGGTACCCAGCTTGGTAGAATGGGCTTGGTGCTTGACGGTGTTAATTGGTTGAAGCCGCTTTGTTGTTGTAGCGGTTGGTTGAATCGAACGGATTTTGCTGCTATACGTAGTATATCAAACTAAACGGGTTGTTTGGTTCGTTTGGGTTAATGTTTAGGTTCATTTAGAGAAGGTGGGATTGTTAAAATCTTATAAAGTATAAAAGATGTAGTTGATTGTGGTTGTGTAATGTGTTAGAAAAGTCCATTTGCATACTACTATTACTAACATCTGATTGGTTTGATATATTCAAACAAAACTTGAACATACTCCCCTTAATCAGCGCAAAACTACATGATGTTGAGTCATGTTACATGTGTTTGAGTAACCAATAGGACAAAAACTCGATTATTAGTTATTGGCATAAAAATTTCAGAAAATCATTTGACGTAACAATTTAATTAAAATTACCAAAATGACCCACAAATTGTGTATCGTCACGTGCCAAATCTCTTCGCTTCGATAAATACGCAAGTTATACAAACAATACATAGATATTTTCTTTAAAAATGTTGTTTATTTAAAAAAAATTAGCAACATTATACTCATATTATAGAGAATAACATGTTTGTTTTTATGGTGTATTTAAAAAAAATACACATGTCTTTGCTGCACAAAGGCATGTGTATTTAATTATATGTAATTATATATTACAGAATCCTTCATCTTCCCTTTATTTTTAATCCACACAAAAAAAGTGTTTTCATCTCATCCAAAGTCATCAAATTGTTCCTCTCCGCATTGTTAAAACATCTATCGTTTCTAGAATTTCAACAAACTGATGTTTGTCAAAATAGTAAAACTACTTATTGCTATCTTGACAAACAAATTTGTGAATTGTGTAATAGTGTCTCTTTTTTTATTTTACTTGGCGTCTCCTTTATCTCAATTTGAAATTTCATTTTCATCTTTCAAAGAAAACCTAAAATAAATACTTTAAACAAAATATGTTGTAGTTATGCACGATAATTTTTTAGGACATGTCATTTACAAAAACAATAAAACTTTTTTAATATATATATTTGAATAAAACTTTGTTTTCAAAAACTATGTTTTCAAATAATATCCAATTTCATATCTTTAGTAAGAGACTAATAGGCATGTATGCACCGACTTGCTTAAACAAAACAAGTTAATCTTAAATAAATCAATAATAAGAAAGTCACTTTTCACTTGTTAGTCAATTGTGATAAAAAGACTTTGAGTTAATTCACACCGCAATGGCACGTCTCCCAAACAAATTGCTACCGGAGTTTGAAAAACAAACGTTACCTACTGTTTTTTTGTTTTTAAATGTTTCTTGTTACAAATTATCAACGATTCAATAAAACAATCTTTTCGAATTTCGGTGTTTGAGAGTCTGAAACCCTTAGTAAATACTGAATCAAATTCTTTTAGTTTTAAGTAGCGACGTTTGATTGAAAGGAATAAAATAAAATGAGAAACTGGTATAATTTTCTAGAAAATTATGTTTGAGTGAACAATTAAAAGTAAACTCAAAGGAATATTTATTTCAAATTCCCTAGTTTGTGAGATTTCAAAATCCTACCACTTAGAGAGGAAATTTGAAATCTCACAACCAAATGAATTTATGGTAAAACATTCCATTGTGTTTTACATGTCATTACTCACTCAAACATAACTTTAATTGAAAATTATATTAGTTTTTTAATTTTATTTCATTTCATTCATTTCATTTATTTCAACCAAACGCCTCTTAAGGTTATAAAATGGTATAAGCGGGTGAGTTAACATGATAGCATTCTCATTAAAATCAAATGTTATAATGATAAAATGTTAGATATAACCAAGAGATTATAAGATCATAAATATTAAATACCGTTACAAACAAAAATTTAAATCCAGTAATAAATAGTTTTAATTGACAAATATCTTAACCATTTACTAAGATGCTTTAAGTATAAATATGTATTTATCTAATTCTAATTATCTAAAAAATCAATATTTAAACCTTAATAATGTATATGAGTGTGTGAACATGATTGTCAACCTCATGTTGCACATTGGTGATAAGTCAAACCTCCATGTTTCAAGATCTCAATTGAAGCAACCATGTGTTTCTCAATAACATCCCCACTCATTTATTGCTTCTTGTACTTCCACTCTTTTTCTTAATCAATTTTGACTTTTTTCTCACTTCATACACATGACCCATCTTTGATTTCATCTCCTCCATCATCTCCATCAATCTCAAACACCTCTTCTTCACAAATCTTGCAGATCCCATTTGTCAAAATCTCAAATTTCATCAATCATCCAATGGATCATCTTTCAATCAAGATTCAACAAAAGTCAACGCTCGAATCCGATACATCAAGCTCCAATTTCCCAATTTTAGCCATTGCAACATTGTGCATTGTTGCAACTGCTTTCCTGCTTGTTTCTTACTACTTCTTTGTGACTAGAGGCTGCTTCAATTGGCAACAAGTCAACCCGTTGAGACGGTTTTCTATGACCCGAGAAAGATCCGTACCCGACCCGTTATCTTCGGCTTATTCGACTCCCCCTTGGCGGGTTAAAGGGCTTGATGAATTCCTCATACGTGAGATTCCCATTTGTCAATACACAAAAAGTGATGGTGACAAGAGGAGTTGGTTTGAATGTGTTGTTTGTTTGAATGATTTTCAAGAAATGGATACTTTACGGGTTCTACCGAGTTGCAACCACGCCTTTCATTTGGATTGTATCGATATTTGGCTTCAAAACAATGCGAATTGTCCTCTTTGTAGATTGAGTATTTCGGGTACTGGGTACCCGAAAGAACAGATAGTTGCACCAACTTCTTCACCACAAGATCCCCAATCGAGCCCGATTGGCGGGGATCAAGATTTTGTGGTGATCGAGTTGGGTCAGGATGGGAATGGGTCAAGATCACATCAATCAAGAGGCCATTCTCCAAGAAAGATTGGTGGGAAAAGGGTGAAAACAAGAAAAACTCATCATGTTTCAATTATGGGAGATGAGAGTATTGATATTAGGGGAAAAGATGATCAATTTTCAATCCAACCGATTCGAAGATCCTTCTCGATGGATTCAGCAATCGACCGCCATGTTTACTTATCGGTTCAAGAAATCTTGCAAAGCAATGGGGATCTCCAAGAAACTAGGAACAATGAAGAGGCGAGTACAAGTGGCAGATCAAGACGGCATTTTTTCTCGTTTGGAAACGGCCGAGGATCAAGAAACGCGATTCTACCGATCTAGTTCTAGTATTTTGCGTATAGACAGATCGCGTTTTCTTTCTTTTTTTATTCGTTTTTATGTTCTTTTTTCGTTCTTTTTTCGGGTTTGTGTTAGATAAGATAACATGTTGTAAAAGATTACACTTACACAGAAAGAAAGCAAATTTGGTTATGGTAAAATGGTAGCATGGGTTGTAAGAATGATTGCTCATATCACTTTTGGTTAGAAGAAACTTTCATGAATGAAAATCATTGTATTCTATCTAGAATATGCTTGAGTGAGGAATGGACTCATGATGGGAGGTACCACTTACATTACATGATGTACAAGTCAGTAAAGCAAGGTTTTTTAGATTTGACATTTGTTGGAAAAAAGGTATACTTTAGTAGTTTAGTATGATCAAGGTGTCCCTTGGTTTACTTTGAGTAATCATCAAGTAATTCTGATCATGGTTGCTGGTCTTTCAAGTTTCTTTTGCTTATAAAGACAGTCAACTCCTCTAGATCCATCCCATATCTTAGGTAAAAGTTCTATTTTCTAAAGATAGCAATCTATTTTGGGAGTTGTCAAAATTTTGTTTTAATGGGTGTTGTATTTGATTAAAAAATGTTAGATTTAACTAAACGGGTCAAACAAAACAAAAGTATGAAAGTTTCATGGTCCTATTTGACCTGTTGTGACAAAGATTCCAGGTCGAACTGTTAACTATAGTTTTGAAAAGCAACAAACTAAACATGCGAAGTTGGATTTGCGGTCGTACCAGCTAGTTTTCTTGTTTGATGGTTTAACAGTTTGGTTTTTATAGTTTGAACCATTTTCTTTACTCTTTTTATAAATTATTATCTGTAATAAAAAAATTTCAATGGTAATTTATGTCAAACGACCAAAAACAATAAAAAACCAGATTACAATACATATGCATAACTATATATTGTAAAAACAGAAATATATATATAGACTATTAGACTGTAAAAGTTAAATAGGAAGTTCCGAGTTCCTGGTTCCAAACCAAACCGAGTTGTTAAACTGAAAACCGTCAACCAAACTATGAACCTAACCATTTTGATCTTAAACCTGCAAAACCAGCATACTTGCTTCTATTTGCACAGCTCTGTTTGATTTGGTCGTTTTCTAATGGTTTATAAACAATTTGTCAAAACTTCCTAAATTGGTTCTTTAATAAATCATTAGCACAATAAGCTTCCAAGAATCATAGTTGATATCATGTGTGCCTGTTGACCGACAGTTTGACTAGATCTGGTCCTAGGTCAAAGGGTATATCATGAACCATTCTTGTACACCTAACATACCCAACTAACATGCAGAAGAGACGTGCATAATTCAACTTGTGAAACTATTAATTAGATTATGTTTTATTCCAAACGGGTCAAATAAAAATTTAGCTAAACATCAAACAGCGATGCAATCTAGTAACGAGTCTAAGATCTATAATAACTCTACGCGTGTTTAAACATAATTCATAAATCGAATCATCTGTACTGCAACGACAAAGCAAAAAGCTATCTTGAAAAAAAAACTTGTCATTTAAAGTTACAACCTTGTATAAATGGAAGTCAACAGAAAGATCACCAGAAGGAGAATCAATCAAGCAATAACATTTCTTCAAATTGCTTTCTTTAGTAATCTAAATTGCATTCAATAACCTTTAATCGATTGAACCAGTGGACCGTGAGCTTCTTCTCCTGGCATGATTTACAGGCAACATCTTTTGATCATGAAGATCACCAAAAGCTTTCATCTTTAATTCCTCGAGAACACGCATGGCTTCTTTGAGTTCATCATTTACACTTGGTCCATGCCCTCTCCAACCTTCAATCGCCTTCTGCTGAAAGTTTATTGCAAGCGCGTAGCTGCACAACCAGATAATAGAGCAACAGTTGAGGTATAGAAATTGACAAAACATGTTAGGGAGCTGTTTATATTTGTGTTTTGAAATGATTATATGGTTTAATGTTAAGATGAGCCAGACTTTCCTAACAAATATTTGATTATATAGGACTTTAGTCTCTTTCTTCATTTAAATGAATATTCTTCTTGGTCATTTTATGTTTTGAGTTTTCAAACATTTCAAATAGCTGATTATCTATTGATTACAGTTAAAAATGGAAAATAGGCAGGTTGGGTAAAAGTCAAAATGACCACTTTTATAAGAAATATGATCAATAATCTTGATAATACAATGTAGGAGGTTGTATAGATTCAAAGACACATTGAGCAATTTGATCAGCAATCTTATCAAACAGAAATATATGTATTTATATACTTCACCATTTCGACTCATTTGTCCCATTTCCTTCTCAGCTAAATCTTTTGTGTTTCCCTGTTTGACCCGTTAAAGATGAATATGACCCAAATCAAACAATTTATGAGTATTTTGTTCAAATTCCCACCTCTAATTACATTTTCAAACAAAAGAAGCACATCCAAATATTATCACCTAGGTCTCGTTTTATAGGCTGATTATCTAATTCAGATTCAACATTACATTAACAATTTTAAAACGCACATCCAGGCAATATTAATATACAACGTTACAAACATGAGTTGTTTACCTTCCCATTGCGCTATATGCTTTTGAAAGATTTTGGCACGCCTCGATTGAGTCAACATGATTAGGACCAAGAGATGTGTCCATAATATCCTTTGCCAATGCAAAAACCTGTGCAGCCGATTGAGGTCTGTCGAGTTCCAGATACGCTGCACCTAAATTATTGTAAACATATCCAACTCCAAAATGTTTGGAACCAAAATTTTCTTTCAATCTCTCAATTGCATCTTCCAAATATGGTATTGATTCTTTCACCCTACCCGTTAATAAAAGTAGCCACCCAATTCTAGCTGAAGCAGTACCAACCGAATGTTGTTCATTTGGTATCTTTTCAAGCATATTTTGTGCTTTCTTTAGTAAAGAGATTGCAGTCTCGAATTCGTTCATTGTTTCATATTGCATTGATATTTCCATATATGCTTCGGCTACTTCTAAAGGTGATGACTTTTCCTTTTTATCTAAAATCCCACATGACATTTGTAAACATCGTTTAGCTTCAAGGAACTTTTCTTGATTACTTAAAGCTTTAGCCATTGATATAAAAATCAAAGCTCGATCGTCACTTTCTTTGTCAGTTTGAAGAACAACAGATTTCAAAGTGTTGATTGCTTCATCGAATTTCCCTAATGCAATCTGCATGTTGGCTGCATCAATTTCAGCTCTAAGCAAGTCCGAACTACGACCCCAATTTTTTAAAACCTTTTGGGATAAATGATTTTGTTCCAATGCCTTTACATGTTCTTCCAAACCCGTATAAATCACACCTAATAACCGTCTATCATGAGCCACCTCTACCGAATTATTCCCTAGTTGCACCTTGTGTATCTCCATAGCCTTCATACAATACGGTAACGCTTCTTTAAAGTTTAAAATAGCAACATACGCTTCTGCCATATCTCTATACGCATTCCCTAGCTCTCGACTATCATCCTCCAACGTCATTTCTTTAATCTCTAAACACTTTTTCAAATTCCCAATAGCATCTTCTCTCCTACCCATTGCATTCTTTGTGTTTGCTAATTAAGATGAACAGCATGTAACACATGTTTGATCTCAAAACTATCACTAACAGTTTCTTCTAACTTCACCAAAATCCGATTCGCTCGATTAAGATATCCTAAACTTTCACTAAACCTATTCAAACTATAACAAGCAGAACCCAATAACTGTAAATTCATAGCAAGTGGTAAAGACAAACCATCACCACCATCATCATCATTTTGATCCAAGATTTTCAAAGCTTTATTAGCATAATCAACAACTTTATCAGGGAACTCACCTTCATCATCAAGTTTCAGCCCAATCTTCAAGCAAGCTAACCCAATCTCACTCTCATCCAAAATGGGTTCCATTTGCTCAAATGCTTTGATCATTTCTTCAGAAGTTTTCGCACCCTCGAATTCGTCAACAAGCTGTGATCTTTCTTTGATTCTTCTTTGTCTGGAGGATAATTGGGAATTGGGTTCTCGTGGGTCGATCATAGTGCTGAAGTTTTGAGATGGGGTGTTGAGAAAATGGGTTTTGGGGCATGATTTGAGGTGGTTGTTGTGTTCATCAATGGTGGGAATTGATGAAATTTGAGTGATGAAACGTTTGGGATGAAGGGAAATTGGGGATTTGGAGCAGAGTTTTTGGAATTTGAAGTGAAGAAGTGTTGATGAAGCTCTTTTCATGGTCTGATTTTGGATCAAATTTGACGAATCGAGAGCTGTTGATTGTGAATTGAAATTTGGGGTGAGTGTAAGAAACCCTTGTTAAAACCCTAGAAGAGATGACGTCAAATGGTTAGCTATTTTAAAAAACTATATATTAACATTTTGTTTTTTTAAGTTAATAACTTTATAACAACTAGAATACAAACAATGGCAATACTTGAAAAGTTGGTAAGTTTAAAGTCTAATATATTGATTAATTTCAATATAAACAAGATTTAAGAAAGTGAAACTTACTTGTTAAAATATTTAATCATGTTATAAATTCTTTGTAATCTCTTTTAAATTTATAAATTATGATAGCATGTTTTATTGTTATGATGTTTTTCATACCGTCTTCTTATGTTGAATAAGAGGAAAAGCACAATATCGTCCATCAAGATATTTCAATAAAGGGACTAAAATGCGATTATCAATAAATAACATTTGTAATAACTAATCTACAAAGGCCATTGGCCGATTATTAAAACATGATAATTAAGCTAACTTATAAAATACAATCAGAGTGTCGTATAATTAATTAATTTCTAACATAATACATACTATAACACTAGGTTTTAGAAAGGTACAACAAATTCAAGTACTTTATTGTTATTTTTGCGTTAAATATGTATCTATTAATTTTAATTTGATGGATACATGTTTTTATCATGTAGGGTGAAAAATTAGTCAAGAATTTGATTTTTAGCTTAGATTTGATTTAAATAAATTCTTAGACGTAACCTAATAGTAGGTCAAAACTGAATTACCAATCGTTTGACTATTTCATTTCATAATATGGTTAGGAGGTATTTCACCTTCAATTTTATTGCTCACAAAACAAGAGGTTGAAATAGTAAAATAAATAACCAAATATTAGTTATTGTCATATCAGGTTTTTTCGAAATTAAAGATGGATTAAATTTTAAAACACCTCAACTTAATCAAAACAAAGATCGACTTATTTAACTGCTTTTCTTGGTTCTTGATCTTTATTATTTTCATCACATGAAAAAAAAACTTTATAATTCACTACTAACTAAATCACCGATAACAATTTAAGGAGTCAAATGATCATAATACAAAATACCAAACATCACAACACATGTTCACATCGAGTGATTTCTGAGTAAAACAGGTTGGATCAAAATGAACCGCTTTAAGAATAGCATCAATTTGGTTCGCGCCAAAGTCAGGTTTAACCGAAACAGACACCGGTTGAATCAGTTGTTTTAGAAAACGATAATACCAAAATGAAATATCTTTAGAACTTCATTAATCTGGTTATATACAGAGAAAGAATGTTCAAACGGTTTTCCTTACAAAAGATTACATATTAGAACCCAAAACACGAATTTTCCACAAATAGATCCTACATTCAGGTTCTTGGCGGGCTTTGAGAATGTCCTTCGTAGATATCATCGAAAGGGAGATCGAACTTCCCTCCGATATCATCCATATAAAAAGTCTTCGATAGCGCGTTTGACTTCGAAGCCCCCCAGTCAAACGGTTGACCATGTTCTTCAAAGCTCCTCTCTGAAAAACCATCATGGTAATCATCTCGATTGAAGTCTGGTGGCTCAACAAAGCTCGTTAGTGGTCCTGGGCCTGCGCCCACCCCTTGTGGACCACCACCCCGGTCCCACCAGTGGCTCCTACCCGTCTGGCCCGTATCATGATGGTGTAGAACACTTCCACGTGACAAAGGAGCAGACGTGGAAGCTTCTAGATTACTCCCTATCCGGTCCTCAAAAAAGCTTCCCCAGTTCTCGTCATAGCGGGCCCGGTCTCGACCTAACTCGGGTGGGTCCCACATGTTTGCCATGTTGTCATCAACATCAACTGCGCCCGACTCGATGTCTAGTGGGTCATGCGAGTGATGGTGAGACGATGTGTAGTACCAGTCGAGAATGTAGGGGTGGTTCTTGTGAACAGGGTCAATGAGCCACATACAATCTTGTTGATGAGCACTTTTTGAAATGTTTGGGCCTGTGTCCCTAGAAAAGTAGCTGTTTGGCTCGCCATGGACAGGGCGGGTTGGAGCCCATTGTGGTGGTCGGTTTGGGCCTACGTAGCCCGGACTTACACCTTGTTCTTGAAGCTTTTGTTCCTTAAATGCTTTGAGTGTCGAAAGAAATTGCTTTCCATCCGCACTTGGTTCCCATGAAGGATAACTACTTCGAAAGCTGCAAAAGTTTATATTTCCCAAATAAGAACAAAATACTTCCATTTTTGGAAAGTTTTCGATTTCCTTCACAAGATTCTCTTATTTGTCGTTACTAAAAGGGTATTATAGACATTTAAGTGAATCGGGGATAGAAAGAATTTTAGAAAGACACTCCCTTCATTCCGTAAAATTGCAATGATTCAACTTTTGGGAAATTTGCATTCAAAAGATTATGTTATTTGTTGCTACTTAAAGAGTTAAGGGTATTTTTGACATTTAACAAACAGTCGAACATTTTTATTACCTTAGGAAAGATTTCTCCATTTTCCCTTGGGAACTTCTGTAAGTATTTGATGAGTTATGTGGAGATGCATACTTGCTATTACCGTGTTTCTGGAAGTCGAATACACTAAAACTGTGGATATATAATCAAGTTATTTTCTTATATGTTTAACTGGATATCACAGAAACCAAACTGCATGAGGATTTTTTATTATAAAATAATTAGAAGAATCAAAAGGGTGTGGTGCATAAGAACCTGCAAACATGACCAACACCTTCAACATTAACTGTAAAGTCCGCGATGAACTGCAAAATATCATCAACCCGCTGCACCATTGACAAAATTTAACATATCCATAAGTTATATACATTTATAATATAACAATTAAATTTTTTTATCTACAATAATAATATTTTTAAAAGATTATTCGTCGATAAATTTCTATAAAGGTAATCATACATAGTTTTAACAGTTATCTTCTTCTATAAGAGAATAATACAAAATAAGGTAAATAATTCACCTTTGTTTTCACTTTGATTTTTTTTAAATGAATACTAAACACAAACTATTTGACATGTAAACGAATTACTATGAATTCAACTCGAAATAATCAGATAATCACTTTTTATATAGAAACATCCAAACAGTGCCTGCCTTTGGGTCCAAAAAAAATATTTTTTCTCATTTATAAGGGCTTTCTAGACATTTCACAAATTACTCCGCTACCATTGCAATTTTCATGGGACAAAGAGAGTAATAGTAATCATAAAGATTTATTAACAATACCTCTGGTACTACAAAGATGAGCAAGAATGGAGTTAGAAAGATTGACGCCATCTCCTCCAGCAACATCTTTCCTGTGTACTACATTAAATATACATTGCCCCATCAGTGTCGCGCTAAAATAAATCAAGCAAATGTGATCACAAAAACAATATTGTTAAAAAACTACCAAAATCATTAAATAAACTGATGTAGAAGGTTGTAAGCGTTGAAAATAAACTTGAGACGCCATTCAACCTGGTTCCTTTTTAGATGATTTTTTATTTGACCCGTTTGAGACAAAGTACAACCAAAATCAACCCATTCATAAATAAATGGATCAAAATTGCTAGTGTTAGCAAAAGAGGGTATACCTGAAAAAGAGTTTCAAATTCAACTCGAACAAATTCAGTGTTTTCTTTCCTGCGCCATTTTTTGGGCATGTAATGAGTATGTTGAACAGTTGAAGACATAGTCCCATGTGGATCAAGAACTAAAAGCTCGTCTGAAACAAGAGCTCGACTTATGGCGGTTATTGTTCCAAAAACAGCTGCATACCAAAACAAATTACGACCAAAAATCTGCAATAAAAAAGTTCACGACTTTAGTCAAAACAGTTTGACTTTGTAGGTTATTATGTTAACATGTGAGAAAACATTACATGGCCTTCAAGTAAAGATTCCTCAAGAAATGCAATGATGATCAAGATTGCAGCAAAGCCACCAGAAACAAAAGATACAAACTTTGCAATGATTGAAAGGATAGGAGATGGGAATTGTTTTAAATAATCCAAGGCATGTGGAACACTGCTGTTGATACGATGCTTGAACAAATGATCCACCTAAAAAAATGCAAAATTTCAGATGTACAACAAGAAGCAGAGGTGGCAAAATGCACACATCCATCCATTTATAAGTAGATCTCGCAAAATGCGTGGGTTGGTAATGGATTAAAAAGAGCTTGGTTCAATACAAGTAACTTTGGCATGACTTGAGTTGACCAGAAACACTTTTCTGGCATAAATAATTTAGGAGGTTTTATGGACTTAAATATAAACTTCCACGAGTGTCAACTTCTTTGACCCCAGCAACCCGTTTCTTTATTCGCTATTTTTATTTATTTTACCCCTTGACTGGTTAGAGATAAAACATGACCCCAATCGAGCTATTAATGTAAGAAATAAACAAAAAATGGGAAAAAAGAATACCTCATTAAATTCCCTGAATATCCATTTTGAAAGATTTGACCATCTTCTAGATGAAGCAGTACTAGGGTGATTATAAAATTGTTCTGCATGTCTTAGAAATAGATAGACGAGCATAAAAATAACTAGAAACGGGGAGAGAAGAAGCATTGCAATCCCAACAACCGTTAGCCTTTTCTTTAATGTACTGTGGTCACTAACAAAGTCCTTTCTAACACAAAAATTTCTGCAAAATATTTTATGTAGTGTTAGTACATATAAATACATATATTGTGTTGCCTTCACAAGTCAAATGAAGAACATCATCAAGTAACAACTTGCTCCAGTGGCAAATCCAGGAACTTTAAATAGGGTATGCACTATCATAACAAAACTTGGTGAGTCTGGTAACAGGTCAAAAAGAGAAATTATTCAATTGGGACAGAGTGGGTTGACCCAAAACAATTTTTTGTAAAAATTGATTTTTCCTGAAAACTTAGTGTGTCATATATGATTACAACATTATGTAAATTCAATAATAATCTAAATTATTTTAAATAAAATGATTTAGAAGGTTTTGTGCACTAAGAAAATGCACTCTTGGCGACCTTAAACCCATTTGACACATTTTTTTCTCACAGAAACGTTTATGTCACTAATTTGACCTGTTAAAGATAAATCAAAGCCCTATCGCCCTGTTCATTAGTAAGCAGGAATATTGAAAAACTGTTTTAAAGAATACACCAATAGAAAATTCTTATTTTAATTTATATTTTTACACATCCAAAAGCTATAAGCTTTTTTGCATGATCAAGATTCACGGGTACTTTAAATGTGTGTGTGTGTGAGAGAGAGAGAGAGAGAGATTATAAACCTATCAAACATGCTGTGCAGTATGCACCAATTCAAAGTCCATTCAAGGGTCTTGGTTAGTGTTAGGCAATATCTTGTACCATTTGCATCTTTCTTTACAGTGGGACCTGCACCCGGGAGCCATGAGGAGATCGGGAACGCTAGCACCCCTTTGTTCAACATTCCAATCAAGTAATTTTCCTTCCTCATCAATCTCATCACAATATCATGAGCAGAAAGATCTTTGACTACACATAATTGCTGAGATTCTTGAATTCGAACAACTTTCTCTAGAATTGATGCCCATGGCATGGTTTGTATCTCATTGTCAGTCACACCAAGACTTGCAACAAAAATAATAAAGAAAACTTTGATTATTTAGATCAACAAAACCCACTTCTAAATTTTCATCTTAGGAAGTGTTTGGATGTGAGTTTTGAAAGTTGTCATGTAATAAAATGATCAGAATCATATAGCCAGTTGTAATAAAATGTACTTTAATGATATCTGTTTGACAAAATATATTGTTAAAGGAAAGTCATAGATAACATAAAGATAAATAAATAATTTATTATCACCATTTCTATATCAGTCTTTTTGAACTACCTATATAACCAAATAAGCGAATGACCATAAGCAAAGCAAGTTACACAAACATCCAAAAACTGGTTATCGTGACTTTGTCATATGTCAATTTCAAGTCCAGGCCACAATTTCACCCCATTTAGTCGTCTAAAATGTTTTTGGAAACTTAAAACCTCCTAAACCGCTTTATTAACATTTAGATTATCCAAAAGACAGCAATATAATCTTATTAGTACATTAATTAATCATAACACTAGAAAAGAAAAAGAAGAGGTGTTGACCGGCTAGTGAACTTCTGTTGCATATTAACCAATTGCCTGTTTTGGCTCATTACCAACCCACCCATTTTTGCCACCTCTACTCTCAAACACACATCCAAACAACCCCAACATTTAACTATATGCTAAAGAATACCTGTTAATGTAGAATTGGCGTATGTCTAGTGTATCCTTCAACTGTACAAAGAACCTTAGAAAGCAAAATATCCAATAAATGAAAGTGATCCCCAAATAACCAAGAATAACAACCTTAAAAGTTGTTAAAGGTGTCAAAGGATGTTCATTAAGAGCTTCTTTAGCAAGATCGCATGGTTTTATCCCGGATTCGACTGCATCCATCCCACATTTTGCCCTTCGTAGACCATCCCAATCAACATATAACAAGAAAAACCCGGAAAAACATATGGTAAAAGCCAAACTCAAGAGCTCAACAATCCACTTAATGATGATGCACCAAAGACCTTTTTCACAATAGTAGCTATAAAGTCTTTCAAAGAACAAATCCAAATCAGCAATTGGTTCACCTTTCAAGCTTTCATCATTAAGAAGTCCCGATGGGCTTTCACTACCAGCACTCGGGGCCCGTTGGTAATCGGATAGCTCGATTTCAGGGGTAGCATTGTCGATTGATCTTGTAAAAGATGATTCGCCAAGTAATTTTTGTTTTAAATGGTGGAGAGCTGTTGTGCCTCTATTCCCACCAAACATTGTTTATATAAGATTATAAATATGCAGGAGCAGGTCGTCCATCCCCCAAAGAAGTTAAATATTCACACCAAGATTCTGAAAAAAACAGAAAATAAAACAAGAATAACAAAATTATTATTTACCAACCTTTCAAAATCAGAAAAAGAGCACAAAAGATAAACACTTCTGCAATTTGAAACAAGTACAAGACAATCATTTGTTTAAAGTTAAGAATAGTTAGGTAGTTTTACACTTTTACATATATCTAAATGATCGGTTTTCTCATAGCAACATCTTGCCCACTCCTCCTACCTGTTTATATTGACACCATGTGATCACAATGTACTTCAATTAATACATTTAATCTCAACATGTACTTTTCTTATAGCAATGTCTAACATGCTTTCTAAATTTGCTTATTTTGACCCTAAAAGGCAAGCAATATAGCTTTCATTTACATACTGCTAATCTTATTATCCAGCATATTCCTTTATGTTTTTATATAGTAGTGATACTAACCCTTAATGGATGCTTTTTAACTATATACAGGCTTCTTTACCACTAGTATCAATCACCATGTCCAAAGTTACTTCCCTAAGAACATTATCTTATACCACATTCTCACAAAAACAATAACCAAAGGGCAGCCATAAGTCCTCAACAGTATTTGCACATTCAAATTTAGGGGAAAAAAAAGAATAACATCACTAAATAGTAAATACCACCAAAATTAACTACCCAAAAAGATAATAACATCATTAACCAATTCATCAAGCATATGCAATGAAAAACCATCAAAGATCAGAAAAAATGAACTCAAGAGCCCGAAAGTGGTGCAGAAACTACAAAGATTACAAGTTTCTTGTTCTTGAAGAAATTTGGGGCAAAATAAGCTGTAAACAAATCAAACCCACATCAAAAACCAAACAAATCCCACATGGGCAACAATGAAATAAGCAATAGTGTCTGCAACTTTGTGGGAAATCCCAAAAATCAAACTCGAAAATACCAGTTTACCTGTGGGAATTCCAAGAGACAATCGACCGTTTGCCCAATTGCATATCGATAATCAACAAGTTCGAACTGTAAAACCCCAGAATATGCAATCGATGAACCACTGAAACCCCAGAAGTGATTGAGTGATTGAAGTCGAAACACGATTGAAAGAAGAAGAAACGAAGAATATGGTTGTGATTGCGTGAAGAAACAATCGAAATCTTTTTGCCCTTTGTGTGTTTATAATAATAATAATAATAGTGCAGTTTTCTTTTAGTCCAAGAAGCTTTTGTTTTTGATCAAATAGTTTCTCTCTCTCTAGAATTTGATTTTTGATTTAACAAACAAGATGAAGAAGACTTGACGATGATGATTGATGATGATTGATGATGATTATTACTCCTGTTTCTTCGTGATTGTGTGTAGCTTAAAATATGCAGCCATACGGCAAATAAATGCGTTTAGGCCCAATGGGCTAAATATCTTGGCCCGCAAAGTATGGGCTGGAATGGAATGATGTATATTAAACGAAAAATTAATATTATTTTATTTAGTTTAAACATTTTTTGGACACCTTAAATTTTATATTTTTGTTAACAAATGTTTAAACCATTAACTTCTTGAATAAAATTAATATTACACGAGGATGCTAGCTAATTAAAGATTGTACCCTAATGAACATCAACAATCATCATTAATGTGTAAATAGCATCCTGAAATCACTTTTGTTTATCTACTCCTCGATAGATTCATGGTGTGAAGGAATCGAAAAGTTTGACAATTCATTACTGCTACGAGTATCGCATCAAATAATGCCTCGGGTATTTTGTTTTTACTAAATGATTTATATCGCAATGATTTTAGTTCCTTTGAGTTTTTATATATATCACTGCTATTGATGTTCATTGTTCACTACTCGATGAAAAAAATTGGATCTGGGATTTGTATTAGAAAAAGAATAAAAAACTTTTACTGTTACAAGAAATTGAGAAATTTATCAACAATATATTTTAAGGGTTAAAATTTCTAATATATCAATTTTCGAGATCAAAACTTTTGGGCCCAAAACGTGTGTTGTAAGAGTTGAGGGTCTAAAACAAAACACAAGAAGTTACATACAACACCCCTCCCCCATCCACGTGTCATTTCGCGCCAAAGCTGACCTGTCAACCATCCACGTCAGCTTCCAGTGAAGCATTCGCGCCAAAAACCCTAGTATTCAACCATCTCTCACCATCATTCTTCTTCGTCATCCCTTTCATCCACACAATGAGTTCCGCCGGAGCTCCGTCGCCGTTCGTCTCCTTCAAATGCAAAAAGCTCCTCCGATCATCCGTCAACAAACCACATTTCTCCGGCGAATCACTCGAACACACTCACCGTCAATCAGATCTCAAACGTTCGATTTCATTTTCATTAGATCCGGTGACATTCACCAATACCTCAACCAAATCGCTTTCGGAAAAGTATGTTTCATTTACTATAGCTCTGATATCATGTTGAAGTTGTTAACAATACTGATGCAGTTGTAGATCTCGTGGTGTTTAGGTGTGAAGTGTTGCATACGTTTTTCGATCGATTAGTGTCTTCGGTCCGCTTACTCCGGTTGAAACGATCGATGTCGACGTTCACAAACATCAGTCGACAGGTGGAGATCTTAACCGATAGGTATGCGAAATGATTTGTTGAAGAATGTTTACGGATCTGAATCATTTGATTGCGTATTGTGTGAGTTTATTGATTCCGTTTTGTTGTGATTCGTTTGTAGGAGTTTTGGTTATGGTGATTTAGGTCGGATGAAGTTTATTTTGCCTGAGGTGATTGAGGTTAAGAAGATTTTAGTTCGTGATGATCGAACTTGTTGTATGAAACCAGATCTTCATGTTAGTTTGAATTTCGGTATCGTTCAGGATGACGAGAAGATGAGTTCTGAAAGTGTGTATTTGCTTTTGAGCAATTTGTTTCAATCGCGGCTTTTGAGTTTCTGTAAATCGAAATTTTGAGTTTTAGGGTTTGATTCTTGTGTAATGATGCTAGTTGTTTGATTAGGTAGATGAAGTTCCAATGGAGCAATTACCTGATCCGTTTAATAAATCGAACAGATGTTCGTATTCTGATGCTATTCGAAAGGCTAATGTGGGTTCAGTTCATGATATGGCATCTTCGGTTCATGAACAGCCGCCAATGGCAGCATCTCATATGCCTCAATCGTTCAAAAGACGATTCCGAAACAAGTTTTGATCCAAAGTGTTGAACCAGTTAAGCATGAATCTAGGGTTTCGAGGCGTGAAACTCAGGTTGATCATAGCTTCAGTGATGTAGCTTGTGTATCCAATGTTTTATATACAGTAAAACAGTCTGCAAATGTACACGAAACACCGATGAAGGAGAATGATCTTTCTTCCATTGATGGAACTCTAGTGAATGTTGTTTCTACTCCATTCAGTGACACAAAAGTTAGGTGTTTTATAACTGCGGATACAGATTCAGTTATGTCTCCTAGCAAATTAACCAGACGGGCGAGTTGCAAGAGATCGATTACGTTTGATGCTCCTGTGAAGAATAGAACACCACCTGTCAAAAGGGTATCCACTGATGATGATCTTTCTGATATCCTCTCAGATGATGTATTAGCATCGGTAACCTCATTATACAACTCCTATATGCATTTTTTGATCCAATAGAACTAATCCGGTATATATGAACTTACAAAGTGTATATATGTACAGATTAAAGAAACAGAATTGAAAAGCATTAGAAGAACAGAATCCAGAAATCTCACAGGCTAAATGGAGGAAACAAATGCTTGCAGGGTTACCTAAACTTTTCGACACACTTTTGTTTTTCTTTCAATCGATCAAACAAACAGTGATCGCGAAAGAGGAGCTTATGAACATCATAACTTCAAGCCAGATAGAAATTGTTGACAGAAGTAAGCCTATATGTCTTTTATTAGGTTTATTTTATAAAAATCTTAACACATATAATAACCTTAAAAACTAATGTTGTTTTTAATATATACAGGAGAAGCTGATGAACAGCTCAGATTGTTGCTAGAGCTAGCTCCGGAATGGATTTATGAGAAAATTGCATCTAGTGGTGATCTTTTGGTCTGGTAAGATCACATTCTCACAAAATAATATTGAATTAAGTGCATTTTCTTTAATAAACGAAATCTTCTTCAACTGCAGTGTTAACAAAATATCAAGCCCAGAGTCAATACGCAAAAGACTATCCAAAGCTGATTAACATAACTAAATTGAACAATTGTCGCAGTTTAGGATTTATTATTTTTTTTGTTTTTGTGAAGGGATAACATTTACTTTCTTATCTTTGTATAGAGGTTTCTACGTGCATTCTACTTTTATATATTTGCAGTAACTTACCATTTAATGGCAAGTTTATGTTTTGAAGAATTTTTGGGCATATTATGATGTAAATAAAGTAAACCCATATCAGAAGATTCAATAACTTCCACATGGGCACTGATAAAATATGTAAATACTAAATAGTTTGTGCATTTTCTTCAAATGGACATTTGGGTATTACACTATTACTCATGGGCTAGGGCCCATGGCAGTGTATATAGGTTTTAGATGGTTTGGGCCCGATGGGCTATTTGTATAGCTAATCAAATGGGCTTGGTTATGAATTTATGATCGAAATCTAACTTTGTATAATACTTTTAGTTTGACCAAGTAGCGAGTAGCGCCTAATAAATTGAAGATTATAGTATTATACCAACTAAAAGCTTATCTATAATCTATAAATCTATATAAAAAAAGATTTTTTATATCACATGTTCTTCTCTTAAATCATGTTTTTGTCTCATCCTTATATAATTTCTTTTCAAAAAAGTATTATGTAATTTAAATACTCAAACTAATTTTTTTCTCTTATTAAAAATTAATTTTATTAATTACTACATTTCTCTCTCTTATTTAATTTTTTTAAAATCAACCTATCTTTTTAAAAATAGATTTTATTAAGGAAATTAAAAATTACATCTTTTACTAAAATAGAAATAATAAAAAATAAAACTTTTATATAATATGAAATTTTAAAAACACCAAATCTTTTGAAACAAAATATTTTAAAATGGTTATTTTTAAAAAAGTTACAAAAGGTGAATTTTTTAATAACAGTCTTATTAAAACAAACATAATAATTACAAACTAAAGTTTTTTAATAAAAAGAAATTTATACATAAGATTACTCATTTCTATGTATTATTGATAATAATATTAAATACTAATAAGATTACTTATACCATTTTTATATTAAAAAATCTATAATTAATAAATAAATAACTTATTTTTTTATGTAAAACGCACTTTTTATAATTAAAGTTTTATAAAATACAGAATAGAACGAAGTTTTTTTTATAAAAAATCATTTTTCTTAAAACAAAATATTTAAAAACCATACTTTTTTTATAAAACAAAAGTTAAATAAAAATAAAATATTGTTTATTTACTTAAAATAACTATTTATACGTAATTATAATTATAGTATATCTTAAAGCATGGTTTTATAATTCATAAATTAAATATTTTTAAATAATAGGGTTATGGCCGTAGCGTTGGACAGAAAACCAATGATTTCGACAAGACATTTATTTTTATTACTAATTATTTAGTATTTTATTTATTTAACTCGTGTATTACACGGGATACTAATCTGGTTACTTATACACTAATGAAGTTGTAACATAAAAATATTTAGTGCTTTCTTAAAAGCTAGATAAAATGGATTTTATTTGAGCTTAGTTGTCATCGTTTGACTCGTTCAGATTGAAGTAATCATCTGCTTGCTTTGATCAAAGCATCATGATAAATGGGATCGCAAAGTATCGGTTTCCTCTAAACTACTAACCCAAAGCCTACAATTGGAGTATCAGATACTAATATAAAAATCCATAATCGCTTTTATTGTTAACCTAAAATAAAAAAAAGTTTCCCCAATATAATTTATTATTTTAAAAGATACAAGTATATAAACATTTGATAAAAAGTTGTATCTTTTAGTATTATACATTTCTATCAAGAGTTTATAGTTTGGTAATTTGCTTTTGGAAGTTCATGAAAAAAGTGTATTTTGGAAGTAAAATTATATCAAGAAGCCTACATAGTGTCATGAGGTTAGAGATGACAAAGTCGAGCCAGTTTTTGCATGAATGAGCATCATAAGCCATTTGAAACCGATTAAATCGTTCAAACAATAGTTTACAGGTGACCGGTTTCAGATTTATATGGTTTGATTTTGATGGTTTGACAATTTATTTGTCCGGCCGATGATTTTGAACTTAGAATCGGTTGAATAATTTGAATGAGCTAATGAGGTTTTTACTTGTGGGTTTTCTTCTGAGAGAGTTGGGGGTGCGATCCCTGCTAGGAAACGGATATGTGAGCCTGATTAAAATAACACATATCTTCCGAAGCTGGGACGTACATATGCCGAAAAAATAGACATCAAACCACAAAGCTAGAAATGGGATACAATTTAATAAACAGTTAAACTAAAAGTTTTAGATTAATATGATTAAAACTAATAGTTATTTATAAAACAACTACATCTTTTAGAAATCACTCATTGGTCGATACAAAAATTATACATTTTTGACTCAAACCGGTTTGATATCAACCCATCAATTTTGCCGCCTTCACACTATGTTATCATTTATGGTTTAAGAACCCACTTTTTTCAATGATGAATGTTCAAATACCTAAAGGTTTATAACCTAATGGTATCAAGAAGGTGGTGTATTGTCCCTTTCAATTGGTGGTGAGGGTTTAAATCTTATAGTAAACAAGTGTAAGTTTGACGTTAGAACTAATAAACGCTTAAATGTTCTTTAAAAATAAGTAAATAGATTCCGCACATTAAAATCGCTAATAATTCGTTTAACTTAAACTAACACTAAACTCTCAACAATTGCTTCACAGACTACATTACTACAGCTTAAAGTAAGAAAGTGATGAGGTACCATCTAGTCCTTTTAACCTGTAGTAAGACATATATTCTTTATGGTCCGTCTCCCTGTATATCGGTCCACCCTCGTCTGATACCAGCTCCTTGATGGGCCCGTATGGCTTAGCGTTATTAGCAGTACTAGGATAAAAGAAACAAGCAGCAGATATTCTCGGCCCGATTGGTGCAGCCAGCACTCGATGCTCAACACTCTTAAACTTGTCATTGCTCACAAGCTACACAGTACACACATTGAAAGAACTCGAGTCAGAACAACAGATAAAACTTGAAGCAGCAGTTTCAACCTATTTATCTGTGAACAGGCTGATTCAGATTATCTTTTAATTTAAACAGTTTGTGGTTTATCTTTAATGGGTCAAACAAGTAAAATAAAAAATTGTTTGCTGAAACTGAAACAGTTTAAAGTAACCCAAAGTGTATTTCTAAAACATAAAACCACCTAAATCATTCTACTAAAAAATATTATTACTAATCATAAAAATTTAACTTTTTATAGGCATAACAGACAAGCTAATTATCTATAGAAGTTCGAAGCTAGAAAGACTCGTCCAAAAATTTTACCTGTCCGACCTTACCCAACCATTTTTTCATCTTTAAAATAAATTATGGCGACGAAATAAATAATTAAAAAAAACTAGAGTTGGCAATTACGACATATTTGTTTATGAAAACTCGAGTCAGGTTATGTTTTATTTCTAATGGGTCAGTAATAAAGGCAACTAAGGAAAAAAAGGTTAACTAAAATGGGTCAAATGGACCATTTATAGCTCTGTATATATGGTCAAAGAATGTTACTTGACTCTATTAATAAAAAATTAAAACTTACTGAAAACTTTTTACCCAGGCCAACATGTAATGCCAAAAACTTTTACTTAATTTTGTCCCATAACCCGAGTCCATTTCGCCACTTCACAAAACAATATGCTTGCATTTACCTGCAGAAGATCACCAATATTCACTATAAGTGCCCCTTTGACTGGTTTCACATCTACCCATTGATCTTTTTGGAGAACCTGAAGACCACCAATATTATCTTGAAGAAGAATGGTCAAGAACGACGGGTCTGAGTGCTTTGTGGCGCCTAGGGTCAAGTCTGGCTCGGGACAGGAGGGATAATAATGGCACACGAGTGTTGCAGTTTTCATGCAGTCCATGCTTTCTAGGTAGTTAGTGTCAAGTCCTAAAGCCTCTGATAGTAACTCTACAAGTGTAACTTTTAGATTTATGATCCTTTCCATGTAGTTTTGTATCGCTCGCCTGCAAACCATGAAGATCACTTTACATATTAACTTTTAGATTGTTACTTTGAACAGAAACTTGACCAAAGTTCATTGCTTTTTCATAAAATAAGTGTGTTAGAAGTACCTAGAAACTGTTGGTAATGCATTAGGATCAAGTGCACCATCAGCATAGTGACAACAAATTGAGTCCCTCCAGTTAACCGCTTTCGACTCATAAAGATCACCATTAGAGTAAAACTTGACCCGTTGCTCGTGCTCGCGTGAGTACCACTCCATCTTCACCTCCTTTGGCTGCTCATGAAACCCTTGCACGCCTTCTATCATTTCATCTAGAACACTAACCGGAATCCCATGGTTAACCAGTTGAAAAATCCCCCATTCCTCCGATGCTTCACGAATTTCACTAACTTTTACCTTTTTCCCATCTTGAAGTCTTCAAGGTCTATCACTGGGACTTGAAGGTTCAAATCACAAGTTCTTGGAGACGGGTTGTAAGTAAATTCTCCGGTGGGTGGATGAATATATTTGGGATCTTCAAAACACCTGAATCTATGATTCCTTTGACTCCAGCTTTGGTTTGATCAAATTCGGCTTTCGCTCTATGAAAATCTTGGTTATCAACATGTGTTGGTCTCAAGCTTGCCATGGTTATTACTGATGACCATGAGAGAGAAAGATAAGGAAATGATGGCTCAACAAACCATGAAGTGCCAAGATGACACACATAACACCTGCAAAATATTATCTGAAAACTGGTGTATAAAAAGGCCCCACTTTTGGCTTTGCAAGGCTGAATTTGGACTCATCTCCAAGCGTGCAATCACAATCTTTATTTTGGCAGGATTGTGGAAGCTGGGACATGATGGTGACATTGGTTTGTAACTTTGTGTTTTCGTCTGGAACTATGTTTGTCTACACATTCGTATATGAGTTCTTTATCATTTACTCGTGATAGAAACGGACAGATTGAGTAACAGGTCAAAACAAGTTCGGGTCAAAACAGGTAAGTAGGCACACTGACCCGGGTCGGGCCAACCCAAACACACATTATTTTCTTTCCTTTAGTATTATAATGACAATCAAGATTGCCAAAACCTACGAGTGTACTTCTCTGAACTTTTTAAAACACAACTAGCGCTAAGCATGTGACCTTCAGGGGGTTAGAGGCAAAAAAACCCGTGGAAGCTAGATTCAAACACCTCTACTAGAGGAACTCAAGCGCTTACAACTACTGAACTACATCACCCTTTAAGGTTGTTTCTTATAAATTCTATCATACCTTGTTAATGAATGAAACAACTTACCATTTAGTAACAACCAGTCACCTTTTCTTTCTAACCACATAGCCGAGGGGCGAACCAAGTAACAAGAACACATCTCAAATCGGTTATTCCTGTATACAAGAAAGCTAATCTTCATCAGGGCATCAGTCTCCATAAATATATGCACACACTTTGCATAATCTTCCATTGTTTCCTGCAGTAGTTCTTTAAGTTTCCAAACTCCAACCAAAAGTACTCATTATTAATCCAACAATCAACTAAACCAAAGGCTCAAATCAAATCTTTAACTCAGTGAATTACATTCAACAAACACACAATGCCCAAATCAGAGTTTATGATCATACAAATGACAAAAAGATTCATACTTTCAATAACTAAAATGAATCAAATCACTTCATCTTGGCTTCAGTAAACAGAACATGACGATTAACACGCGGATCATACTTCCTGAACTCGAGTTTCGTCTGTATTTTCCTCGGGTTCTTCTTCTTCACATAGAAGAAACCAGTACCTGCTGCTGACACCAATCTTATGAGCACTGTTGCACTCTTCTTCTTCTCCCCCATTTCTCAATCTACAAACACCACACAAATACACAATGAGCATAATCCAGTAATCCACCAATCAATTATCTGAACAATATCATATTATAGTGATTTTGATCTAATTTCAACCCCTGCAGCCTTTGATTCAAACAATTAAGTTGAAATTAGTGAATTGAACTTGTAACAAAGAGATGATGATGATTTGAAGTTTCTATTCATAAATACATACAAATTCCTCAAATTGCTAACAAATTTGTTAAATCTATAGTTGATTGATAAGTATTAAATGACTATTCATATAGAAAATTACCGTTACCGGCGAAGTGGTGGTGTGATCGTCTGCTTGTGTTCTGCAAACCCTAGATAAAGTTATGTACACCATTAACAGGTCCTTCAACTATATGATAATTTTCACTGAGGTCCCTAAGATCATAATAGTAACTCCTAATGGGTTTGAGTTTTTGACAATAAGTAAATTGTTTGTGATTAAGGATGTCAACCTTCTGAGTCGAGTTGAGGGACTGTTTTGATTTGTTTTAAACCCGGTTAAAACGATTGACCCACTGATCCGTTCATATATTTTGATCGGTAAGCGTGTTTGATTCTTTTTATTTCGCGTCTGATTCGATCCAACACCAATCACACCACTGACCTAATTGTTAATTCACTCAATCTTCAACATTTCGTTACATAATTAACTAATTGTTTATTTTGTTCATAATAAATCTTTAGTTTATCATCAGAAAAAACCCAACCCATCAAACGTGATTGAGGCCACTAAAGAAATTATAGGTATCATATCAATATTGTCAAATTACTATCATGAAATCACACATCGTGTACGGACCATCTCATAAAGTAATACTATAAGCCTCGTTACAAACTATCATATCATGAAGGTAGCCTCGTTTGAATATAAGAAGCTAAAGCCTAAAAGAAACGACCTAGACCATTTCACCCTAGGTTAATACTTATGTTGTATGTATAATGATTTCATAGCATTGCTTGATATTTAACTGGTCGTTTTACTATTCCACTAGTCGAACTGAGTTTAAAATTGGATGGCATAAATTTTTTTTAAAAATATAGAACTAATTCAAAACAAAATATGAAACTACTTTTTTATCTTTGTAGATTTATAATGTTAAAGAAGTATGAAATAAATAACAAATGAACACATAAGTAGCAGTTGGATTTTAAAAGATAAAAAAACAAGAAAAACATATTTTAACTCGGGTCCAACTATTGTTTTATCATTTCAATCGATCAAACAAGTAACCAACTGATTCAAATGGATTTCAATAAATTTATTCAGTCACTGGTTAACGATCTAATCAGCATTTCGGTTCAAACAACGTCTATGTAGGCTTCCTTACAATGGGAAACATCACAAAATAATAAAGTTAAAATTTTTTTCCAATTAGGCTACCCATACATATTTTGTCCAAAATTAAATCATTAAATCGTCAAATCGAGTCATCATTAGATTTTTTTGTGTCAAGAAAAAAAATAAAGGAGAAGAGGTGGGGGTTTGAATTCCAATATATATAATTATATCAAAAAAGTTAAATACATGTTAAATATGTTATAAATAAACTACGTAAAATCTACATCACCACTTCATATTAGCATAAAAACATAATTTACTTCATAATTCAAACAAAAAAACATGTTAAAACTTGTAATTTAAATAAAAAATAAAAAATTAGTGACTTAATTAAATCATATATTTAACTTGAGTGACCCAATTATAATATTTTTAAAACTTTATTATTATTTTGTAAAGCTACCCTTTATCATTTATCATTTATGTTATAGAGAATTGATCTTTATATACTTTATACTTTTCAGTTTATTACTATATCTGTTAAATCTAGCATTTCAAGTCTCTTTAAAAAACATGATAATATAAAATATGAAAATTTGATAATTAGGGTATTCTAATTTCTTTTTGTCGTGAAAGATAAGAAGATTTAACTTTTTATCCATAACCTCACTAATAATAAACATGTGCAATCCACATAGTCCTTCATGTATGTGGCATCGTAGAATCCACATGAACGTCTATGTATACTTTCATGCATGTGGCATCATAGAATCCACTAATTATCTTCTTACTAAAATCGTTAATTCTCTTTCCAAAAATTATTTTCTATAAAAATGTTACAAATATATATATAGATGTAAGTTTTCTTTAATAACCGTATAATTAACAACTATCACTTCATCACATAATTTATTTATAATTAATGTATTTGTGTTCCTAGCATTCATCAAGTATTGATAAGGCCATCTTATGTTAGCCCTACAATACAAAAACCATCCAAAGATGAAGTTATAGTTTTAACACAACTTAAAAAGTGTAATTGAAAACCCTAAGAATATATTCAAAACTTATGGAGGCGAAACAAAGATTCTAAGAGTTATACACTACATGTCAAACCCAAATCTGTAAGAGCAACCTTACAAATCAATGAAGAGAGAAAGGAAAGAGAATCAATCGACGTGAGGACCACATATATCTAACTTGAGGACGACTAAATATCTGCATATAGAGGGCCACCAAGGATTTGGAAATCAAAGAAGAGCGGAAGAACATGTGGTAGGCATGACGAGCAAGCGAGGGGTGTGAGTCATGGTCAACGATGGTCAGTGACGGGTCTAGAAATTTTTTTCATGGGGTGTATATTTTTAACAATTATTTGGCTATCGCAAATTTATATATATTTCGGTCTGGTTGGGGTCGGATCCAGTTCATTACCAAAAAAACATCGTTAAAATGGTCCTCAAAATCTTATATTTTCATATATATATCAAGAATCATATTAAAACAATTATACTCATAAAAGTTGTTGTATTTGATGTTTAAAACATGTATACTCATAAAATTGATGATATGTAAGTATGTTTAAAACCATTATACTTATCGTTAAAACGTTTCCCAAACATTTTAATTTCGATGATGTTCAGCATGTTTGAGTACAATGCCGGCTAGTACATATAACATTTAATTACTCTTATCTTGAAACCAATATAAATTTAGCTTGTTTGATAGTCAAAAACATTTATCATGATATTAGTTTTTTTCTTTCTACTACATACTTGATAATTTGAGTGTAAAAGTACTAAAAATCTACTATATATGTTACAGACCCCAATTAGCGAGCAAATATAGTTTGTTGGATTGTAACCCTATAGTAGTTACACCACCGACAATGTATTTGCTACATAATTGTATTATCTTCAGTTTCAAAAGTTTAAGGGGGACGATTACAAATTTTTATGGGAGAGATCGGGATTTTCACATATACATAACACTAGAGAACTTTTTAGAGTGGACGACTACCCCCTCCTTGTCAAAGTGTAGGTACATGTAATATGTGGCATTTTGTTTACCTAAATAAAGTGACACCACCAATATGATGTTTTTTATAAATATGATTTTGTCGACATACCAAACATTAATACAATAACGATACCACAACGAATAATAGCGAACGTCGTTCCGTGTCAATAGCGAGTGATGGTCTACCGCATAGCCCGAGAATAAATCTAGTTCAATATTATAATATGGGAATGTATCAACAAAATTTCAATAACTTCCCCAACGGTAGGTGTGAAAGGTTGATCAACATCCAATTGTGGGCTCATTACACCACTAATGGACTTATGAGTGGTGGCCCAAGCCCCAAGCATGCAAACCACAAAGTTGATTTCAATGCATAGTGAGTGGTGGCCACCAATTTGTATTTTGTATTATACTTAAATCAAAAGTATATGTGACCCCATATGTCCAACAATGTACATTGACTCATCCCATCATACCATTAAACAAATACATCCATGAGACATCTAAACAAAGTGTTGGGTCTTTTTGATGAAAATGTAGCCAAAAATCAGGGTTTTTTCAATGGGGTGGTACAACCTTATCTATGTACTCCCTTTTTGGTACAACCTCAAGAAACCCTCACTCCATGTTCTATAATTATATCCCATGCATTAACTTAATAGATGCATGTTATGTTGGAAATACACATATATTATACATACATCATACATGCATATATGTGTCTATGATGGTTGATGTGTGCATGTAGCATGCATGTATATGATAGAGGTTGGCTAAATTTATTCATGTATTACCATTGTACCCTTGTTAATAAGATTGATTTTGATATTCAAAAAACATGCTTTATACTTTCATACTATATACTCATATATAAGGACTTGTGAATGCTTATGACCATTTTGAACTTGTTCACGTCCATATTCATATTTTACTTGTTATATGTGTACATAAGAAAATATGTAAGTGAGTGTAAGGCATGTCTAGCACTTTTTTAATGTGAAAAATATAAGGCGTAGTTTATAAAAGTTAAAAGCAAATAACATCTCACTGCATATTTTAGCCAATGAGATAAAATGCCTAAAAGGTAATTCGGTTAAATTGATTAACATGGTTGAATGTGATAGAAAAGTTATTATTTTGAAAATTGTAATAGGAGATATCTTTAAAGGAATATTAGTATGGTAAAGTGATAGTACTTATCAATCAAAGATGATTGTAGATTAAAATTCTTTATAGTATATGTATAATGATTTTAGAAATAAAGTAAAGAGTATGTGTGTTTATCAGTAAAAATATAACATAAATTTTAATTGACTAGAATGCTTAGAAAATTAAAATTTTGATTTATACCTATTAGACCCATTAAAAATAAACATAATATAAATTGACATTTTTATTATTACATACATTGATTGAAATTGCCTAACGAGGAAATTACATGAATCGTACTTATAGTTAAATTAAAATAAATAATTCATCATTCTGCACTAAAGTGCATCACTAGCTAGTCAGTGCTTCTAAACTTTAAAGCATGAAACTCAAATAATCCATCATTTGAATGGCCGTGAGAGGAAAAATGATCACACTTTGTCATATTATCTATCATTTAAATGGCCATGAGAGCAAAATGAAACTCTAATAATCTATTATTTTCCATGTATTATATGTGTCAAATCGAATAAGATACTTTTATATTTTGGAGTTCATTTTATTCACAAAATTTCTTTTCTAAAGGAATCGACATTTTCCAAAAGACAAGAGTTTAAAGAAAATGTATATTTGAAATATGAGTCTGTAAATTGAACATCACATGTATTAAATTATTTTTTTTAAATATAAAATTTATAATGCATTCAGTTGTGGATAAAATCATTATAAAAAGAATTCAAATTTATTATTCTAGCCTCCATCTTTTTTGAACAATAATCTTATATGTCACCTAATTTTTGTATTTGTAAGAATTGATCATACACCATATTTATGAAAGATCATCACCAATATCAATACCACGAGACTATGAGCTCTAGCCCTGACCTAGTTGTCTGCCGCCACCACTATCGCCTACTAGTCCCCACCAGCGGTCAACATTTAAATGAGCCAATTTAGTTTTATTTTTTTATAACTTACTAGCTTTAGTAGACCCGTATCTTACACGGATCGAATAAATAAAATACTAAAATAATATCATTGATTAATTATAAAATAATATTCTAAGATATATATAACTGAAATTACGTATAGCAATGACTAACTAATAAAACAGTGATAGCACCTTTTTAATTTTTTTTCAAAATTCTTTTTCGAAAAAAACAAACATTTTGTTCTAAAACAAACCGTATAAAAATGTCAATTTTTAAAAATTTCTTATTATATCTCCCAAATTAATTATTTTTGGTTTTAAAAAACTGATTTTTAAGAATACCAATTTTTAAAATATTTTATATTTTTAAAAAATTTTATGCTTTAAAAAAATATTATTATATAAAAAATGAATTTAGATCAGGACTAAATCAGTCCTCTGAACCTGAAACCAAACACATAACTCTAGTTGTGTGTAGTTGAACCATCGACTACCAATCGAACCAAGAACCAAGCCGGTTGGTGGGATTAATCGTTTTTCATTTTTTTCATGTCCAAATACATTTTAATAATTTGTTTACTACTTTAAATTTTAAATTTTATTCTTTCCAAGACTTCACATACTTTTTTGTATCATAAATCAAAAGAAAATATTTTTATTGTTAAATTAATTCTATCTTAATTTGTTATACATGTATATGTTTCCTTTTAAAATTATTTATGATCATCTGGTTTTTAAAACTGGTTGGTTCTAATAGGGGTAGTTTTAAAATTGCTCCGATTATAATAAAATTAAATAAGTTTGATTCTTTGAACTTGAACTCTTAGCTTTTAACTTTTCATAAATCAATCATTATTAATTCTTTCTCTATGAAGAGACAGCTAGCATAGGAAAGTTCAAATTTAGCTTTCAAATGCTTCCATAATGTAAGGAGTTAACATCCGGTCAAACATTCCTCTAGATAGAGTTACAACTTGTGTGTCAATATATATTCTCTTAGAAAATAAGTTATAGGCAGGGGTGTTTAAACTCGGATATCCGAAATTTCGGATATTCGAATTCGGATATCGGAAAATTTCTGATAGTGATTCGGATATCTGAAATTTCGGATACGAATTTGGATAGTGATTCGGATATCCGAAATTTATTTTTTATTTTTTAGTTTTTTTACAATAATTAGACATATAATATTATAAAAATAATATAAAAAACCAACTCATATCATAAAATTCACAATATACACTAAAAAATCTCAACCTAAAGTAAAAATATATTTAAAATTCAAAAAAATTAAAAAAATATTTTTTAGTTTTCGGATAATTGGATATCCGAATATCCGAAACTTTTGAAAATCACTATTTGAATCCGAATCCGAATTTTCGGATATCCGAAAATTCAGATATTTTGGATTTGGATTTTCGGATTTTCGAATTCGGATATTTTTGAACACCCATAATTATAGGCTATTTTTTTTCTTTCATCCGGATTACAACCTCTGAATGATTGAGAGCCACTTTTCAGTTTGATTCTGTGGAGCGTCCAAATATTACGTTAATAGTTAGCATATATATAATCACCGACAAATTAGGAAATCAACATTTAATTAACTCTATGTACGTTAATGATTAGTCAGTGCAACACAATCTACATGCTTAAGTCGTCTAGTTTAGTAATATTAACACATCATTACTAAGCCCAAAAATAGTATGTTTTCGTATTTAGAACAATATTAAAATAGCAAAAGAAATGTTAAAATGATTACATTTTGACCTTTTGGCTTTTACTATAACCTTTTTGACGAATTTTAGGTTTTCCCAAGAAGAAAATGTTATAAAACATACTTTTTAAATGCAGAGTTATTATTTTTAATTACAGATTAACACAGTCAACAAGGTTTAAGTTCTCTAATTAAAGGCTTTAAAGGGATAATTGTCATCACTATGACTCTATGAGTTTAATTCATCAAGTTAGACTTATCAACAAATTTTGGCTTTGTTTCTATTACTTCCTTTAACCATGATAAATTGTTACTAGAAAAACCATAAAATCCAATTAATACTCTGCTGAGACGAGGTAAAACGTGCTTTGTACAGGCCATGCGACCTTCAAGATGGTTAAAAATAGAAACCAATGTAAGTTGGATTTGAGCCTGAACAATCTGCACGTTAGATCGAGAGACTCAGATGTTTATCATCATATCATTTTTATGGTTTGTCAGAAAAAATGTAAGGTATGAAAACACACTGTCACACTCGTAAAAATTGAAGCTTATACATCAAAATTATAATATATATGTTGCTTTCATATAGATGATAGAAATGTAACATAATTAACAATATGAATAAACCAAGTCCCTATTTTATGGTTTGGACTTTGAACAATGGCCTCCCATTCAAACTACAACCTTCAAATATATATATATATATATATATATATATATATACCTAGTAGATTTTTGGCTTCATATATATATATATATATATATATATATATAGTTCATAATATTATTATTTCATTGTGTAACTATTTTAATCAATTAAATAAGTGTTCTAAGCAGCTGATCTTGAAAATGAGAGTTTCTAAGTTTGTCCCTTCCATGTTAATCAATAATGTTTTCGTTGCTAACATTTTTGTCGTTTGTATCAAGAAATGCTGATTCTACTTCGAATATTAATGCTTCGAAAGCTTCATTGGTATGTCGTTTCATGTGCTTGATTATTATTATCATAATCATGCAATTGCATATTTTAGGGTTCTTAATTCTATCTGCTAAAAAGTTACTATATATATAAAGCTTATGTAAATGATTGGATCTACATTGTTAAGATATATTCAAATTTTCGTGTTTCAATCTTACAACTTGACTATTGGTATATAGTTCACTACAAATAGCGTTAAATGGTAATTTTATACAACCGACGCTATGAAGCTGCAAGAATATGGGTTATATTTATACTTTTGATCATTTTATACGTTTTAAACAAAGATGATTTTGATTTTACGAACATAAAAAATCATCAAACATACAAAAGTAATAACTACCTGCAAATCCCATTAACAATTTGTATGTTTTATAACAAGACTGGTTTTTTCATGTATCAACATAAAGCCAAGAAAACAAACATTATAAGTTTCTAATGAATAATTTAATCATAATGTTTGGTTATGAAAGTGAACTCTTTAATATATTTATTTATGTAATGTAATTCTAACTACGGGATTTGGTTTAATGTCTCTTGGAGATTATAAGAGAACGAATACATATATTAAGCAATATATTATTTGAATAAAATAAAAACAAAAGATTTAACAGATGCATAAACAATCATCCAATACACGTGCAAAGGCCCCACGTGCAACTATGTTTGTCGGGTCTTTTGACCAGTCGTTTGGCATGAAATCACATGAATACTTCTCCACGTCACATTCAAATACACATACCAACAACTTATAATATATATACACACACTGTTTAAATATTAAAAACTGTATATAATATTGGTGAAAAAATAACATTAAAAACCACATGTTTCATATAATCCATATATTACCTATGTAACTTTCTATGTTTCTCAAAAGGATTAATCATTTATAAAAGCATCTAAAGCGTACAAACAATTTAAATGTTTTTTGAAGTCTTCCTAACAAAGATTAATGTCGTAATATGCATGTATATTATAAGTTGCTTACAACGCAACCTTTTAACGCGCTCCCGTTGTTGTAGTGTTAAATCTACGCGGTATATGGATGATTGGATGCGAGGAACCAAAATAGCTTCCCTCTATGGTGTTTCACGATTCACACACAACCAAAAATTACAAGCACGAATAGAGTGTTAGGCTTCAACTACTAAATCTTCTATAAGTTTTTAAAGCTTTTCCCGAGAGGGATTGGTAGACCAGAGAGGGGGGTTAAGCTCCTTGGTGGAGCTGTTAGCCGTGATCCTAGCTTTATTGAGGAGTTGGCTGGGCGGCGGGCCTCGGGAGCGGTTGACCTCATGAAACTCTTGCCCTGCCTTAAGAATCCCCAATGTGAACTACTTTTGCTAAGGTCGTGCATGGGAGTTGCTAAGTTACTTTTTGGGTTGCGCACTTGTCAACCCCATTTGATGGAGGATGCGGTATCTCGGTTCGATGATGGTCTCAGGGAGGCTATAGAAGACATAGTCGTGGGTGGTGGCCCTTTTTTTGGTGATCTCCAATGGCGTTTGGCATCTTTGCCAATGCGTCTCGGTGGTTTGGGACTCCTTTCAGCTCGAGATGTTGGGGCTTATGCTTTTGTGGCCTCTAGAGCTCAGTCTTTGGAACTACAAGATCATATCCTTCGAAATAGTGGGGTCTTCGGGCTTGACCCGGACTATCAGCAGGCGCTCGAACGCTTATGTGTCCTTCTCCAGACTTGGATATTGGCGGTTTCTCTAATAAGGACACCGCCCCCTCGAAGCCACAAACAACTTTGGCGAATGCTCTGTTTAGCAAAATCGCTCAAAGCCTGGGAGAAGTTTTTTCTTTGTCATCCCGCCAAAAGGCGGTGTTTGAGTGCCTGAAGGGCCCCCATGCTCAGGAATTTTTGACCGTTATCCCGATTGAAGGGTTGGGACAGTGCATGTCTCCAGTAGAATATAGAGCAATTCTCAAATACGGTTGATGATCCCTATGTACCCGGAAGATGAAACATGTCCGATATGTCGTAAAGCTTGCATGGATAAATATGGGGAGCACGCCCTTCACTGTAAAGAGCTACCTGGGTTCAAATATCGGCATGACTGGGTACGAGATGTTTTGGGGGACATCCTAAGAAGAGCTGGGATTTCTGCTAAGAAAGAAGCCCCTGTGAATTTCCTCACGGACCCTATGGAGGGGAGGTCTACTTTGCGACCAGCGGATCTGCTCGTCTTTGGCTGGGCTGGGGGCAAACATGCGTGTGTGGACCTCACAGGGGTTTCCCCTTTGGTTGGTTTACGGGAAAACGGTTTTGTAGCTGGTCAAGCAGCAAGAAAGGCAGAATCAAAGAAAGTGGATAAACATGCTAAAGCTTGCGCAGAGAACCAGCACGCTTTTGTTCCCTTTGCCTTTGATACATTTGGCTCCCTAGCGCCAGAAGCTATCAACTTTTTGACCAGGGTCCAACGGGTCATAGACAACCATTGCTCAACCCCGGGGAGGCAAGGATTTGTTTTTGGAAGGTTAGGATTTGCTATTCAGAAAGGGGTGGCGGCGCAGCTTGTTGCCCGTCTACCTTCTATTTTGATGTAACTTGACATAACATTATTAATTTGATTAAGAAAACATAAAAAAAAGCTTTAATATCTTTGTGGCAACTAATTTGATGCAAGGGAAAGGTGGAAACATCTTTCCAATCTTCTACAAGGATGATAGTCGAGTAATGGAAGAATATCAAGAACGAGTCCAATCTATCTTTATAGAGGATTAATCTTTCTCATTTAAGCATTCGTTTGGAGAGGTTCTCATGCAAAGTAACTAACTAAACCGCACTAAAACATCCATGCTAATCGAGGCAAAATGTAGAATTTAACTTGTCGAAATAGCTCTCACGCTTTTCTTTAACTAAACTAGAAGTTAGGACACACAAAAGCTAGGCACGTGAAAGTCTATTGATGAGCTCTCATTTGCCCTTAAGTCATGGGTGTAGTTTATAAAAGTGAGTCTAACTGAGTTGACTCGTTAATATTAAAGAGCTGACATGTGGGGTTAACCGAGTCAAGCCAAGCCAAGTCAAGCCGGCTCGGCTATATTTTTTTTGGCTTTTATACATATAAGGTAGTTCGTATATATGCTATCATCATCTTCTATAATTTATATCTGTTTTTCATTAGAATAGTGTCAATACGCCATATATTCCGGTCCATATAAATATTGGTTTGATACTAGAATTTAAACTTAGATAATATATTATAATTTTCGTTTATAATTAATGTTAATTACACTTTAGGTTTTACTGTTAACGCGTCTAAACAAAAAAGCTAATGAGCAAGTCACGAATTAATATTACCTTGACTTGTTTATAGACAAACCTGATTAACTCATTTGGAAATAAGTCAATTTGAAGCGAGCCACCACCTTTTTAAATGTGAGACTAGTGAATTTGATAGAAACTTTATATTTTAAAAAGAATATTCTGAGTTCAATCCCAAACATGATGTAATTTGATTTAATGTTAGAGTAATAAATTTTCGTTAAGAAAAAGTTGTTAGAGTTGAAAATGGGAAGGGAATCGTATATCTAGTACTAGTTTTAGTAAACCCGTGTATTACACAGGTTGAATAAATAAAATATTAATATAATAAATTTATTAATTATGAAATGATATTTTAAGATATGATCTAACTTAAATTACGTATGAGAAATGACTATAAATAATAAAATAATGATATCAACTTTTTAAAATATTGTTTTTAAAATTTTTTTAAATAAATATTTTGTTTTAAAATAAACCGTATAAGAATACATTCTTTAAAAAATTTCTTATTACAACTCCCAAATTTGTTTATTTTATTTTTAAAAAATTGATTTTTTAAAAGTATTAATTTATTTAAAAATAAACTTAAGAAATAATATTATTTCTTAATTTATTAAATATTAAAAAATATTATGAATAATTAAAATAATTATTTAATAAAAAAGAGAATCCAGAAAAAATTTGATAAAAAATTTATGATAATCACATCTATCACTTCAATTTACTCTTAATAAAAGTAAGAAGATAATAAAAGGCCACACGTGCGTATAGAAAGTAAATGAATTATTAGGGGTACCACTCGTGCGGCAATATATATACGTCTAGCGGATTTTGTGTCAGTGTTAGGAGTGAACAATTTATACAATACCCCCTTCTACTTTAAAACAACTTCTAATTTTGTCCCTTCATAACTATTAGTTACTATTTGGAGAATAGTCACATAAATGGCCACTCGATCAGAAGATGTTATTTTACATAACTGGTCATTTTATTTACTTTAAAAAAATACATTCATTTGATCAAATTTAGATTATTTTAAATATACTAATAATCTTCTCTCACTAAACACATAACAGTATCTATTTTTTTTATAGGATGACATGTGACAACACAAATGAAGTATACATATGAAAATATGATTAGTGTGCACTTCTAACCATGAGGAGATACATGTGGCAACACATGCATTTCCAAATCTTTTACATGCTCAAGATGGGACATGACATTATAGCCGATATAAAGTTGACATGTAAGGCGTGTGATAATTTTTTAGGCCAAAAGAAGTTTGATCTACTAGTGATTTTTAACTTTACGAGAGAGCTATAGTAAAAAAATTATTTAATTTAAAAAGACGAGGAATGATTATAGACTAGATATGTGTCATTCATAGTTTAAAAGTGAGGGTATTTTGATCATTATGTTAAATATGTTAGGTTTTTATGTCCGCCAGATGATTATATCATAAATGTTAGGTCACTGTGTTAAATATTTTTAATTATGAATTATATGTATTTATTATTTATTTTTACATTTTAGATCATTCCGTGTTATTTTGATCATTTTTTATATATTAAATTAATTTGTTATTATTTTATCATTATATTTTACAAATAAAAATACATAATAATATTATTTTACCAATTTGTTTTTTAAAACTCATATTTTTTGGGAAAACACGATGACCTGCATAAAAACACAATGACACATTTTATCATTATATTTTACGTTTTATATCATTTTATGTTATTTTTAAACTGTTTTTAATGTATTAGCTTAATTTGTTATTTTTTTATCATTATATTTTACATATTAAAAATACACAACAGTGTTATTTCATCATTATAGAAAAAACAAAAAAAAGTGTTCAGGAAAACACAATAACGAATAAAAAGACATAATGAATCATAGCAAGGACACAATGACGAATAAAAACCATATAAGCTAAAAATGTATTTTTTAAAATTTTTTATTTAATGATAATGTACTCGTGTTGAAAATAAATAAACACTTGTTTTTATAGTATAATTTTTATATTATAATAATATCATATATAAAATTTATAAGCATTTAAAAGAAGTAAGAAAACTTAAAAAAGTTTAATAAAAATGATGATGCTTAAAATACACATAACACAAAAGTTTCCTTACAATAAGATTTTATCCATCAAAACATGTTAAAAGATAAATAAAACGAGCTTAAATATAACTAAATGACTGAATCAAATGTTTTAACTTTTAAGATCATTCACTGTAGGTTTATTAAAATTATGCGAGTAAAATCCTTATATTTTAAGAAATGTTGTTGAAATCTCACCAACTTAATGTGAAATCTCAAGATTAAAAAGAAAACATAGTAAAATTACTGTATTGAAGCGTTAGCATTCATCGTGTAGTTGACTTGGTTTCATAAATTAAAATTTTGAAATGTAACATAATATTTAAATAGAATAATCTAGAATAATCAAATTTAGAAGTTTTTAAAAAGGAAAAAGAGCATAGCATATCTATTAACATGTATGTTTTTTACTAAAATATTTCATTAAAAACATAAGTCTTAATCAATTTATGATAGGAATATGTATTCGGGAAATGTTCAAATAGAAAATGTTTTAAAACTAAAAGGTGTAAAATGTAATCTCAACCATCCACCTTCTTAATTAATGGTTGAGATCATATTATAGGGAAAAATTAATTTGTTAGAGGAGTAATTTTAGTAATAATCACTTTTGTTAACTTTTGTAAGTTCCATCATTTTTTTAAACATTCATAAAAATTTTATGCGCCATTACTATTTTTATATAAATTACACTATAAAAACAAGTGTTTTTTATCTTTAAAATGAATATAGTATTGTTATATAAAAAGATAAAAATTGATGTTTTTAAGCTCATATCTCAATATTATATATTTAGTGCAGTTCATTATGTTTTTTATTGGTTATTGTGTTAATTTTGAATACTATTATGTTTTTTTTCTAAAATGATAACATAAAAAAATTAACGATGGGGAAACGATAGACAATACCCAATCAGAACTATAAAAAAGATTGCAAATAACTAACAATAATTTATTAGCAAATTAAAGAAAATAAACTAAAATAGACTAAAAATTAATAATATTCTACCTGTTAATGTGACACCCTACACACATCTCACATCGGGCGTGGACAGGAGAGATTCCTGGTTCATAAGGAATGTCTAACCTCTAACATCAACAAATCATTTTGGGCGTATTGGTTGTGGATGAGAGGAGAACTCCACAATTAAGCTTGCTCAAGTGGGAGCAATACAGGGATGGGTGACCTCCTTGGAAGTTTTCACCGAGCAACCAAAAGCAAATCCGTGAGCTCCTCGTGGGCAAAGCTGACAATATTATTGATGCGAGGGGCCGGGTGTGATAGAATGATATCAGAGCCACTCCTGTGCCGTTCGGGGTGTGGGACATACCTCACCAAGGATGGTGACTTCTCGGGCTCATCGAGGACGATGAGTCCAAACAAGGGGTGCTTGTGACACCCTATACATATCCCACATCGGCCGTGTACATGAGAGATTCCTGGTTCATAAAGAATGTCTAACCTCTAATATCAACAACGTGTTTTGGGCGTATTGGCTGTAGATGAGAGGAGAACTTCACAGTTAAACGTGCTCAGGTGGGAGCAATCCAGGGATGGGTGATTTCCCTGGGAAGTTTTCACCCGGGCAACCAAAAGCAAATATGTAAGCTCCCCGTGGGCAAAGCGGATAATATTGTTGATGCGAGGGGCTGGGTGTTAGAGTTAAAAAATGGTTCTAGGAAATATGTTTTATCTTTATGAAGTTCGTAAACCGAGAGTAAGTGTTGTTTGACACTTGATTAATTTTTCCTACAAAATTCTCATGTAATCTTTTTGCAACTAAAGAAAGCGCATAGAGAAGATCTAGGGAGATTGATATCGTATAAATACCTAATATTAAAAAATAATATTACAAAGTTAGAAAACTAAACTATATAAAAGTTATATTATTGTAAGATATAAAAACAATAATAAAACTTACATTTCACATCAATGTATAAATGAATCCTCAAGCATCCCATTGGCTACAAATTGTAATACTCCCTCACAGTCAAAAATTTCACTTTGAATTAAATCTTCAGTCTCAGGATACATCTTAGTTGATGCATTAATAGAAATGCTAAAATTGTTACCGAAACAATTCAAGATATGTTTAGCAAATTCTTGCATTTAGGAAGGTCGTTCATCTTGGATCTTAGTTAAGATTCGTGTCAATATTTTTGTTGTTGTTTCGGTTAAATTTGAATTTGCACATATTGTGGAAGGATGTTCAACCTATTATTAAACCATTGAAAGTTAAATATATCACATGCACATGCACGCACATACACACATACATATACTTTGAGTCTTTACTAACCGTTGAAAGTGAAGCTTGTGTCATGTAAACTTGTGGAGTGAAAATTTGTGCAGGCAGTTAAAACTATTATCAAAACATTATTAGTTAAATATATACATAATACATATAGACTTTGTATTGTTGCTTACCGTTAGAATAGAGCGTTGTGTAATGCGAACTTATTGATTAGGAAGTTGTTGAGACAATTCAAACTATTTTTTAAAATATTAGTAAATAAATAAATATAAATATAGAATTTAAGTTGTTACCACATCAGTAAAAGTTCTAAAAGCATCTATCTCAAAATACATTGTTGTGTCTACTTCATGTTGACTTTGATATTGAATATGGTGAAAACTAAAATGACAAAAAAACTGTTATAATACAAAATTTGAATAAACCAATCACGATAACAAAACACCCGATTAAAAACCAATAAAACACCCATAACCTGTGGTTCGTAACACAAGCTGAATGTTTGTGGCAGGGTTTGGTTCCGACAAGATGCCTATATGTTTGAAAGCTACAATTTAACGAACATTGTAAATTAAATCTTAATAAATTAAATAATAAATCATATATAATTTACATAATTAACAAATATACCTTTATCGCCTTTCTTGGCCATTGAATAAAATAACCACAAGCATCATTCATATCTTTAAGTTCATCATAACAAGAAATTGAAGGGAGAGGCACGTACTTAAACTTTGTATCAATGCTTTCTACTTGGATTTTTATATAATTCTTGTGTATTTGTCTCTCATGTAACAGTCTACTTGTAGTAGAATGCACGTTTGTACCTACTATTTTTTCCATACTAGTATCATATGAAAACAGTAATTTACAAAATAAAACATCCTACAAAACAATATAACATTTTTACAAACAAATATGATATATATAATATATATATATATATATATATATAAACAATTTAACTCGGTATAAATATATACATCAATAGGTGGATAGTGAATATGAGATATATTGGATCCATAACTCAAGCCTCGAATATCAGGGCTTGAGTCTAACCCCACATCACTTCTTCGTTGAGTAGTAGACGCGTCATTATAACTTTGTTGGCTACCACTTTGAAACAAACCTCTATGAACCATTGTACGTCCTACAAATAAAATACTTTTTTAGTTATAACAATATTTATAAAAGTGTGTATGTGTGTATATATATAGTAATATAATATATTACCTATAACATTAGAAATTGCATGTGATCGTCCACTCAGGTCCAAAAGACCTAGTAAGTGGATCCTCCTTCCCACAACCATAACTACCATCATAAATCATTTGTTTTTTCAAACGTACCTATAAAAGATATACAACGTAAAAACAATCAACCACAAGACATACTTTTTATATAAATAATTAATACATATTTACGTACTAGTTTAGGATATGATACAACGATATCTTCTACAAATTCATACATTTTAGTTTGTTTGTTTCTTCTTGCGCTACCCGCGAGAAACTTTTTAGTGCGGCAATCTTGAATATTATCAAGGTTTGAATATTTTTGTAACACTTGAGACCATCTTTCTTTAATAATTTATCGGTCAGCCTTGCAAACCATAGACGTTCGAGGTGAGAAAAGTTTTTGTTCGCCTTCGCACTAGCTTTTGCCTTTCGACTTTTTTCCTTCATGTAATAAATAATTTTTTACTAATAGATATAAATATATATATATATATATATATATATATAATATTAACATGATAATAGTAATAATAAAAATAATTATTAAATCTTATATACCAAAAATGTCTCGCTAGTCCTTTCGGCAACAAATTCATTGCAATGCTCTCCATCAAGACTCTTATATGTTTCAAAAGGAGTTTTACCATGCTTTACAAATTTTTTTGTAAGATAACTTCGCCAACTTGTATGACTTTTTTCACCCTTCTAATGAAAATAGATTTGAACTCTTCGCTTTCAATACACTAGGTATTCTAAATATTTACAAAACAAAAGTTAATTAAACATAATATATAACAAATAATTTATGCTTATAACAAGCTATAAGGAAAAAAACTTTAATACCTTAGTATCAGTCCATAAGTTTTCTCATTTTTGTTTATCAACATCTTTTGACGAAATATGATAAGAAATTTCGATCTTTGATTTTACTCCTAACCATGAAGTATACTATTCGCATTGGCATCGATAGCTTTAGCATTTTGTCAAATTCAATAATATAATCACTTTCTTTCAAATTTTTTTGCACAAATAGCAGCCCTACGTTTACCTCGTTTAGATATTTGTTTAAACAAATTACAAATTCCTATTAAACAAAAATCCATAAAAAAAGTAAAATGATCATCTATACACATGAATTATATTTTTAATCCACGAAGAGAACTCTTGGTTATGCTTAATTTGAAGTTGCATAAGGTCCTTATTTGGGAAGGTCGATTGTAATAATCTCGTGTGTTCCTTGACTTATGGAACAAGAAAAGTCATTTGTTTTAAGACAGAGAAATGTGAACGTTGTAAGCTATCTTTACTTGGGGTGATCATTTTCATACCAACACCTCCAACCCCTTTAAGTTTGCTCATGTGATGAGATTTAGAAACAACAATACTTTTGATACCATCTAAATAACCTGCATATCCATAAATCAATTTATTACATAATAATTTATTTTTAAGAAAACTAATATATATAATATTATTACCTGTACAAAATTTAGTTATCTCCTCAGAAGCATATTCTGTAACAATACTACCTTCAGGTCGATTACGGTTTCTCACGTAACCTTTTAAGAAACCCATATATCTTTTAAAAGGATACACGTAATGCAAAAATACAAGACCACAAGCCTTTATTTCTCCAACGATATGAATTACCAGGTGAACCATCATATCTAAAAAAGACGGTGGAAAGTATTTCTCTAATTCACAAAGCGTAATGGAAATTTATTTTTGCCATGTATCTAGTTCCTTGTGATCAATCACTTTCTAGTGAATTCGATTAAAAAACAAACAAAGTTTTGTGATTGTGTGTCTGGTGCTCTCTCGTAGCAATCCACGAATTGTAATAGGAATCATATGTGTCATTAAAACATGACAATCATATGATTTCATACCAACTAGTTTACAATCTTTCATTGATACCAACCTTTTAATATTTGTAAAATAGCAAGATTGAATTTTAATATCGTATAAACATTTACAAAACTTTATTTTTTCTGCTTTTGACATAGTATATATGCAGGTGGCAAAAAGATACGACGACCTTGTTCAATAGGAGCAAGCTCTTCGCGTATTCCTATTTCTTCTATGTGTTTACGGATGTTGATACCATCTTTAGTTTTCCTAGAAATGTCCAACAATAAATCTAACAAACTATCACATACATTTTTTTTCTATATGCATTACATCTAAACAATGTCTAACTTCTAAATGCTTTCAATAAGGTAAATCCCAAAAGATTTATCTTTTTTTCAAACAACTCCTTTTTCAACACGACTCCTCTTTCCTAAAGTTGTATTTAGATCTTTAACACGTGAAAATGCATCCAAGTTCTCTTTCCTTACAATTTTATGCTTGGTACTCCCATTAAAGTCATTTTTGTTCTTATGATAAATGTGACCAGGCGGAAGGAATCTTCGATGTCCCATGTATACAGTTTTTCTACAATTATTTAACCACATAGAACTTGTCTTGTGTCACACTCCCGCTTATAACGGAAACACTAGGATGTAACGAACATGATTGTCATAACAAATTGTTAATTAATAGAGATGCAATAAATGATGAAAGTCAACGTGTCATGACGTCACTCGACACAAATGGAGACTTGTGTCGTAGTTAGTCAATTTCACGACAAACATAGTCATACAAACCAATATGTATAAATTTCACAACCCGAGAACAAGTGAACATAATGTGAGTAATAAATAAAAGTCAATGCAATTTGTCAAAGACATCCAAAGAGTCTAAATAATGCAATCCTAAGGTTGTCACTAAGGCAACATCCCTAGCTATCGTCATTGATTGTTACCTGAAAAGATATGCTAAAAAAGGTCAACATATTCTTAATGAGTTAGCAGGTTTAAATATTAAACAAAACTTGATTTTGTGTAATAGTTTAGTAAGACATGAGTACATACAGTTATAACCAAGTAATATCACATGTAAACATGAGCATCACAACTAAACCTGCGACGTACACACAAAACTTGTCGGAACATATTCACCCTAGGGCCCGTACTTGGTCATTGTCAGTCCCAACTAGTATACTAACAAACAAGGGTGGGGGTGTCATCCTAATAGTACTATCAATACCTGTCCGTCGGCTCCAACACCGGAGTTAAATAGTTGTGAATAAAGAACCACACAGCTAACTCATGCATGTACCAGATATATACTTAAAAATAATAAACACAACAATACCAAAGATTGAATAAGTTCATAGCATAAAAAGAGTGAACATACTTTTCCCCCTAGTTTATAAATATTTAGAATGAAAACGAGGTAGTGAAACTCACCTCAAAATAGCAAAGTCCATGTAACATCCGCTATTTTTTCAAGTTAAATCCAATTTTTAAGTTCTATTATAAAATTATTATAATAATTATAATGGGTCAATGCATTAAATTTTTAATTTTATATTGTGGATTATTGATTTAATAATCAACTTATAATAATTTATGGATTGTAAATAATTCTTTTTAAAGTTATAAAGTTTTATTATACATTTTACAACAAGTAACTAAATGGAAAAGACTTATTAAAATTTATAAGGTATAAAATAGATTTTAATTAACTAAAAGTTTTACTAGTAATTATAGATTTTAAATATTGGAAATGAATAATCAAATTATAAAATTTACAAGTTTTACAAAAGTAATGAAGATTAGTAAATAATTAATTTGATATATCATTCAAATTAGTTTTATGAGTCTAAGGTTTATTTTGTAATTTTTAAAATTTAATCTATAAGTTTTTACGTAAAATAATAACTATCAAAAACATCAGGGACCATTTGTGTAAATAACCAAAACACCCAAACCAAACCCCCCTCACTCCCGTATTTCCAGCACCGAGAGCCGGCCACCCTCCGGCCGAGCTCCGGTGACCACCAAAACATGGATTTCGAGCGTTTTAAATTGTTAAAAATTACCAATCAAACCGTGGGATCGTTTCGGATTCAAACCCATGTCTAATCGAACCATCACACTCGGATTAAATGGGGTTTCGAATCGAAATTAACGTCTCGATCAGGTCATAAGCGATCAATGTATACATTAAGTTCAATAATCAATTTAAACGTACAGAAACGTTCGGTTAATCATTTCGAAGCTTAATGCTTAGTTTAATTCGAGTTAATCATCAATTAAACAGCCAATTATAACCGAGACGTTCGAAATTAAATCAAAACTCAACCGACACCTTAACATACAAATCAAAGCTATATAACAGAGGGCTAATGTTCTCCTCGATCCCTTTAAACTCACCACACACTCAGTTGCTTGAAATTATCATGAAAAGCTCGAGATTTGGACTCCTGTTCATCGCGCAAAGGGCCGAAACAAAACCGAGCCTAAATACTACAAATCGAGCCTAATCAAGTAAGTATAATACATCATTCAACTCAATTTCCCTGAGGGATCAAAAGACCTAATGTTAATCGAGTTGAAACTCTCGAATCGTTGTTCAATTTTGGATCTGAGTAATCTAGGGTTTATAAGAATTTGGGGGTTTGTTAATTTTACTTGATTGTTCAATAGTAAGTTCAATAAGGAATTATTTTGATTGTTAATCTTACACTAACAATTAACCGATGGATTCGTTTACCTTACCTGGGAACCTTGGGATGAGTGTCTGCTTATAGGTACGTATGTCTTCATTAAGGTTATAGTTGACCTAATACTTTGATAAGTCAACATAATGTTTTGGTTTGTAAACCGAACGTTACACTCGAAACATCTTGTTATTTTGAATCGTTTCATCATTGATTTGGTACCCCTGAAACTTAAAATTCATTATCCCATTTCTCTTAATGACCTTTAAAAATCTTTCTAAACGTCTTCCATCAAAACCGCACTTATCCCAAAAACCTATAACAATGATCCTCCCTTTCTAAATTTAATCTTAAATCTTAACAAACACGATTCTCGTAACAACCTTAACCTAACGTAACTTGAAATCTCAATGTTATAGTAAACAAGAATCGATCATCTAAGGACCCTATTAAAGTTACTTGCTTGAGAAGTTTCTATGAAATTCATATCCCATCCAAAAAGTGTTTTGGACATATTACTCATATTCGTTAAGCCGAGTCTCGTGTCACACTAATACTTAGTGTTTCTCTCGTGACAAAACCTTCCCAATTATCTTGAACAATTTAAAATGCAAACGTTTATCAACTAAAAAATTCTAAATTGATAATCTTGTACCTTTTGCCAAGGAAAACATGAAATCATGAATTGTGAAATTTAACAAACTTAACAACTTAAGCATAGCAAAACATCATAACTAAACTTTTTGAATTCAAACGTTTCAAGTGGCATTTACGAATGTGGCATAAATTCCAAGTCTTGTAATGTTCAATGATTAATGATATTTAATATTATTTCAACTTAATTAGTTCCATGTGCTATGAACAATCATTTCACATTCGTCCGCCCCAATAATTTCACTGTCGGTCGGGATGTGACAGTCCTAAAGTGCTTAGTAAGAATATCAAATCACTATAGAATACAAAACACCAAACATATTACTAAAGGGCCAAGTTGACCTAGTTGGGTGTAGTCCTCGAAGTCTGCCCTTAATGTCCAACATGATCCTTAATTTTGTCATTTATAAAAGTCACTTAATCAATTCAAGTATTAAGCTTTTCTTCATTTGATTATTTAGATTCAAATCTTTATTTTTAATTTTTAAAAAAAATTTCAGCATGATGACCTGATTGCGCATCAGTTTTGAATAAACTGGTTGGAGGTTGAAACGGTAATGAAAAGTTGCGTAATAGGAGTCATTAGAAAGATAAAACTTTAAATTAAAGTACAGAGAAAGAATCAACTCAATTGGATAAAATATAAGAAAGATATGACTCGACAAACACAGACCAACCTGCTGCCCAGATTCGTTAGTTTTGACCTTCAGTTTTGTGTGTCGTGTTTGGAGGACCAAATGATGTCGAAAAGACGCGAGACCACTTGGGTTAGTTAGAATACTATTTGAAATTGTTCTAAGACTAAAAAATAGACCCATTTGGAGTTTTTATGACCTCAATACGACTTGCGCAAGATGACATGTTTTTCTAACAGCAAACTATCTAAATTCTCACCATTGTCTATTGGATTCAAAAACTCAGTTTTCGACCTTCATTGACCTGAAACCCGTAATAATGTTTAATCTAAGACCGATGAAAATTTAGTCCATATTTCATGAGGTTATAATCCTAACTCAAAGATCAATGAACAATCAAGAACAAAGACACTAGGGTTTTACAGATCGGTGGCTCCACCACTTGAACGACAAGATCTTCCAAGAGTTATCATCCCAAAAATAAAAATAAAGAAGAACAAGTAAATAATCTTAGTATAGGACGATGAATTTCATCAAATACAATGATAAAATAAAGATAATATTAATTTATTTCTTACCGGAGAATGATTGGATGAACAATTCGGATGAATACTTGTTTTGAACGAAGTAATACACCAAAATTGATGGTTTGTTGAATAAACATGATGATTTTCGATGGATTAGACGAAGAACAAGGAGAAATTATTGTGGAGGCTAGGGTTTCTAAGGAGGAGGTGGATTAGGGTTGCAAAAGTGAGAAAACAAGGGGAAAGACCCCCTTATTGATTAATATCAAAATGAACAATCAATTAAGGTCAAGCCTAAATATGACAACATCAAAGTCAAAGTCAAAGTCAAAGATCAACACACCTGTTTTGGTGATTAACACACCTGTTTTGGTGACAGATGTCAAATCTCGTCTTCACAAATTGGACAAACTTTCTTACCCTTTGTGCTGTATCCAGAAAAATTATCATATGCTGGAAAATCACTGCACAATGCAAAAAATTATGGTCCGCAATATAAAATATTCTTTTCATAGGCATTATACACATTCACACCTTCACTCTATAGAATTTTTAAGTCATCAATCAAAGGTGATAGATAAACATCAATGTTATTACCAGGTTGTTTCGGACCCTAAATCAACAACGACATCATTATGTATTTTCGTTTCATGCATAACCATGATGGAAGATTGTAGATGCAAAGAAGAACCAATCACGTACTATGACGACTACTTGCATTTCTGAAAGGATTGATTCCATCAGAACTAAATCCAAACCTTATGTTTCTAACATCATTATTGAATTCTAGAAATTTGCTATTAATATATCTAGACTGAAGTGAATCTGCCACATGTCTTAATTTTCCATCATTTTTACGCTCATCTGAATGCGAGCGTAATAATTTTGCTTTTTTTTCATTGGAGAATAATCGTTTTAGTCTTAGGATAATTGGGAAATACCATAATATTTTAGCTGGTGGTCCATTTTTGTTAATATCATCATCATATTCAACATCTTTACTTTTATTCTTGTATCTTGATTCACCACAAGTAACACATTTATGACTTTTTTCAATCTCATTTCTATAAAAGATACAGTCACTTGGACATGCATGTATTCTTTCAACTTCTAATCCCATTGGATATATAAGTTTTTTGGCATGATAAAACGAAATATGTAGTTCGTTATCTTTTGGGAGCATGTCATGTAAAACGACTAATAAATTTGTGAAACTTTTATCACTTCATTTGTTTTTGCCTTCAATTTAAACAGTTTTAATACAACACTAAGTTTCAAATAATTCTCACGGCCATTGTATAATGGTTTTTCCGCATCATCAAATTGGTTTTGTAATTTTTCTTTATCATCATCACAAGGATTGTTCTTTAAATCCTTAAACATGTCATTTAAATTGTCCCCATTTAAATTTTCATCATTCAAATTGTCATTGAAAGAATTATCACTAACATCATTTAATTTGACATTTTCCTCATTGTCAAAATTAAACGATGTTGTGGCATAATCAACCTATGATTCCCCATGCTTTGACCAACAAGTGTATCTAGGTATAAAACCATTTGTAAACAAATGATACTTTATCTCATTAACATTATCAAATCTTGGAAGATTTTTACAAATCATACACGGACACCAAATCCATTTAGAGCCAACATTGATCCAATTAGCTTCAACGTTCTTGACAAAACTATAAACGCCTTTCGTATATATTTCAGTAGTACGTCCACTCTTGTACATCCAATATTCTTTACCTTCCATCTAAAAATTAAATAATCAATAAGTGATGTAGTTTATATATGTACATGTGTAGGTACTCTAAGACGATGGATCCTAACCCACATTTTGAATATTTTATCTCATATGTATACATTTTAACGAATGACTATTTAAAAAAAATCAACAGTATTTTCCTTTAACTCCCCAAGTATGTGGATAGACCACAAACTCGAAAGAGTTAAAGGGAAATAAAGCTGTTTTTTTCTTAAATAGTCACTCGTTAAAATGTATACATATCCTAATGAGATAAAATACTCAAAACGCAGTCCCAAATAGGGGAGTATCCAAAATTTATCTTTATTAGATAAATTTTGAATGGGTATATATTGAAAGTGTTATCCTAAATGAATATGCATACAAATGTAATATATATGTATAAAAATGTTATATTTTACAAATATATTTTATATAACATAACATATATTGATATATATATATATATATATATATATATATATGTGTGTGTGTGTGGTGTGTGTGTGTGTGTGTGTGTGTGTGAAGGGATGTAAAAATACATATAATTCATTTATTAAAGCTAATGTATATCTTTATAATAACCTAAAAGTTAGAATTTACAAACCTTCAAAGAAAATTTTGAAGAACACTTTGAGTTGAGTAGAAAGATGTCAAATATATGAGATATTACATAAGTATTGAATCAATGTTTATGGAAACATAATATACATCACATAAAACATAGATGTTTATTGTCATTAATATAAAAGAGTAAAATAAATTAAATACTACAAACCTTTGATTATGTACGTGAGAAATATGTGTTATGTTTGAGAGGTTGAAGAAAATATAGATATTTCTTTGAAAGGTTGAGATTAAGGTTGAATATGAGTGTTTAAGAAGTTAGAAACGTTTATGGAATTCAAAATTAAAATTAAAATCTAATTTTGCGGTGGTTTGTTATTAAACACAAGTGACAAGTACAAAAAAGGAACTAGTCCAAAGCAAAATAAAACACTTTTTATACGGTTTTGATTTTTAGACATTTATGTTTTTATTAAATTTATATTAAAAATATGAGTATGTTTTTTGAGCGATCTGAACCACCCAAAAAAACCAATATTTGACCGCCCAAAATAATCAATTTATACTAGTGATTAAAAACAATGGCAAAATAACTCAATGTCTCGTTGTGTCTTTTGATCGTTATTATGTTATCTTAAATAATATGAGTTTTGAAAATACATTATTGAAATAACATCATTGTGTATTTATAATGGTAAAACACAATAAATAATAACAAGTTTATATAACTTTCAAAAACATTAACAAAAATAACACATTGTATTATCTTTAACACTATAAGTTTTAAAAACTGGATTGGTTAAAGTATATCCTTGTGTCTTCTAATTGTAAAACACAATGATAGATAACAATTTTATAATTTATAAAAATAATAACAAAAATAACATAACATGATCTAAAACGTAAATCACAATGATTAATACACATAACAAATGATGTAAAATATATGATATAATGAATTAATATCTGAACAATGAACGTATAAGATATAATGAGCTGATATATTTTACACAATGACCAAAATGTCATTTTCTTTAAAACAATAGAAAAACATCTGTCAAACCCACAATCATTCTTAGCATTTTTAGACTAAATATCATTTTTAGTATAACCCTACCTTATGTATTCTTTATGAATCAAGATTAATAATAGTAATAAAAAAATAGTACAGATTAAAAGGGTTTTGAATATAAAAAGTTTAAGAAATAATTTTAATAATTAATTTTTTTGATTAATTGTTGAATTCAAATTGTACGGAAATATTTTTAAAGTGTTTATAACATTTTATTAAAATTACACTATAAAAACAAACGTTTAATATCTTTAAAATTTACCCTTCATTGTGTATTTTCATTATAAACAAATATATAATATAACTTATCTTAGCTTGTATGATTCTCGTTTTTCATTGTCTCTTTTCTACATTTCATTGTGTCTTTCGTTCATTATTATTTTTTCTTGAACAATAATGTGTTTTTTAATAATTTTGAAAACTATTTTGGTAAGATAACATGGTGTGTACTTCTAGGATCGAGAACACAATGATAAAATAATACTAATTTAGTTAATACCTTAAACACAATGAGAAAAAAATACAAAATGATTTATAATATAAAATACAATGATAAAATATCTTATTATATTTTTTCTGTTCATGATTGTGTTTTTATTAATACTATTTTATTTTTTCAATGATGAGTTTTAAAAAACATATTAATGAAATAACATCATTGTATAGTTCTTAATTGTAAACCATAATGATAACATAATAATAAATTTATATAATATATAAAAAACAATGATAAGAATAATAATAAATGATTTAAAACGTAAAACATAATAATGTATATATAAAATAAATGAAAAATATTTTACACTAAGATCTGATTTGAAATAATGATCTGATATACTAAAAATAATAACATAACGTATTTGACATAATAATCAATATAATTTACTATTAAAACAATATGGGAATAAACATTAAACCTAAGTAATTAATATATAGGGATCGACAGACAATATGTACTGCCCTAAACCTAATTCATTTCTTTTGAGATGGTGGTATCATAACAACTTTTAGTTCACTGTACCGATTTTAACTTGGTCGGGTTGCTATCTATATCAATAAAAAAACTGATCCAATAATTAAATCATTTCATTTGGTGGATTTCTACTGTGAATGTTTATTTAATCTTAATTGATAAAGTACAATTAGGTCTCTTTTCAGGTGCTTATGATAAACAAAAAACTTAAAATAATTATTTTGTTTTTTTATAGAATTATGCAAAACGTATCTCACCCTTGTTAACTTTTCTAATATTACCTCATTTCCACTAATTAAACAATTTCATCTCTCTAAATTTTATTCAAAAAATATTAGGATATGATGCATTTAGAGTACTTATTGCATATCCCTTTTAAATATATTAATGGTAAGTAGTTAGTTTGATATGACTACTTCCAAAATCTCCTTAAATAAAAATAAATAGCAAAACATAAATTAGCTAAATATAAATTTTATAGATATAAAGATTAGATAAGCATATATAAACTTCTTACTAATGTATTTCTAGCCGGAATTGGTGTTGGTTTGAATGACAAATTATTAGGTTATTTATAACACTCGTCTAGAAATAAAAATACATGTTATTTTTACAAAATCAAAAAGCGTGACGTCTCCGGTGACAACCAGCTCAGGTTGTACTCACTAGGTAGTTACGTGTTGTCAAATTGAAATTGGGATAATTAAGGGTAGATAGGTAGGTTAATGACAAGGCTAATCTAGTTTACTAGAAGATTAATTGGACGTTAAAACAACTAATCAAAGAGTTATTAATTGCATGTCATTCCCTCCTGGAAAGCATTATCTTTTTCTTAATTTGTCACGTACATGAAGAAATAGCTTTCAGTCATTATACTTGTTGGCCACTTCACCTGGAAAGGATGAGTAATCTTGGGGACAAAAAGAAGGAATAATTAAGAACTGAGATTATTAAAGTAATTCACCTTTAGATAATAATATTAATATGAACTTTTCCAAATATAGCATTTCTAATCCTTGTCTTTAATTTTCTAAGTTGGTAAGTTTTCTGTAGACCATGTGTTACGGGTTGTGAGATGAATCGATGACTTCGCAGAAAACGCCACATCACCTATGGCGGTGCCGCCATGTAGTGTGCTCTAGGATGAAAGCCCCTCACATCCTCGCTTTCTTGACCGTTTTCTTTTTGACAACTTAAATGGTTAGTTTTTTCACCTTTATTAAATACCATATTTACATTCTATAAATACTACTTTAAAGTTCAATCTTTTACATGTCTATCTTTCAAATATTTTAACACAAATCCATATCCAGAACCCAACCGGAATCCATTCATGAAACCTGATTAAAATCACCGCACCGGATTAAGAGCTTCAAAAAAAGAGATCTAAGAATGTGCCACTAATACTACTCATGTTGGTCCAACTGCTACTTCTCAACCTTGGATAGGATATGATTAAGGAAGTAGTGTTGGCACATGCATAGATCAACTTTTAAGGATAATGAAACCAGTAACTCGCAAATTTCGAATACTTTTTGGAACCGTATTGCCATCAATTTCTCTAGACAACGTATCATGAATCATATTATACATACCATCAACCAACTTGAATATGGAGGGATTTAATACAGAAAGTGTCAAAGTTCAATGAAATCTACAGCCAATCAATCACCTCTTAAATCAACATAGAAGTGGTTCTAATGATATTAATATATCATTTGTTTGAGACTAGAAGTCTCAATTACTTCAAACACTTCAAATCATTCGCACTACTTGCAATGATACAACTAGAACACAAGTCATTTGTATTTTAGTTTATTAAACTTTTACCTATTGTTACATATTTTGTTTTATTGATTTTAATGAATAATAACCAAAATTATTATACCAGGTGCAATGATAATGAAAATTTTAACTATTATAAAATGAGTTGGGATATTTAGACACCCTAGAGTTCAAATACCACCGCAAATTTCTATACGGGTCATATAGCACCATATGTGTTGTATAGATGGGTCGTATAACACTATGTGGAGCGTATAACCTATCTGATAGCCCCCAAGAATTTTTCCTCGTAGTCAGTGTCGAAATTTTTATACGCATCGTATAGCCATGTATGTCGTATAAGGTGTAACACTTAAGGCAAATCCCATATTGGCTGCGGACATGAAAGATTCCTGGTTCATAATGAATGTCCTGCCTCTAACATCAACAACGCGTTTTGAGTGCATTGGTTGTGGATGAGAGGAGAACTCCGCAGTTAATCGTGCTCAGGTGGGAGCAATCAAAGGATAGATGACCTCCTTGGAAGTTTTCATCAGGACAACCAAAAGCAAATCCGTGAGCTTCTCGTGGGCAAAGCGGACAATATTGTTGGTATGAGGGGCCGGGTGTTACAGAATGATATCAGAGTCACTCCTGTGTCGTTTGGGATTATGGGGCAAACTTCATCAATAATGGTGAGTCCCTAGGGGTGTTAAGAGGGACACCTTAGTCAAATCCCACATCCATAGATGGGAAGGTGATGCAAACCTCATCGAGGACAATGAATCCAAAAGGGAGGGGGTGGTGTTTGTAACACTCTAGGTAAATTCCATATCGGTCGTGGACATGAGAGATTTCTGGTTCGTAAGGAATGTTCTGCCTTTAATATCAACAACGCGTTTTGGGCGTATTGGTTGTGGATGAGAGGAGAGCTCCATAGTTAAGCGTGCTCAGACGAAAGCATTCCAGGGACGGGTGACCTTCTTGGGAAGTTTTCATCCGGGCAATCAAAAGCATATTCATAAGTTTCCCGTGGGCAAAACAGACAATATTGTTGGTATGAGTGATCGAGTGTTACATAAGAGGTCATATAGGGTTATATGAACGTATAGCTCTCTGAGAACCCCTTTGAATTTTCTTTGATTTTAATGTTTTCAATACAAGACGTATATAGAGATATTAATTTATAAAATGAGATGTTTATATATTATAACAATATAAAATACATCCATCAGAATTAGTTATATAACATTAAATAAACCAAGACAAATTAAAACACATACAAGTTGTCATTTTAAATAATACTGCACGAACCTCTGTTGTTTCAATTCTAGTAATGGCACACCTATACATCTATCTCTCCTTTTTTTCCTATTAATAACTTAGTGTCAAATCAGGTTAACTTTTTATTAAACTTTGTTGGTTTTATTCTAACTAACCTAATAAAAAATGACAAAAGTTGAGTCATGTGCAATTGCACCATTTACATTTGTCTAACCTTAAAAAACTAAGAAACATGTCTTTTTAGTTTTCACATCAAATTTTATCCACTTAGTTTGTAATCATATTTCACTCGTTCTTTAAATACACTAATTTTCTCTTCAATTTACAAACATGTATAGTTTTTCATATAATAAAAACATTAGATTAATGTTATATCTTAAGAACTTTAAAAAAAAATGTAAAAGGAAGGAAAAAAAAATATACAACTTATGAAAGTATATACAAAGATGGATTTTGTTATCTATATTGAGGTGATATTTATATTAAAAATATCAATTATTTTGGTAGACAAATTAAATAAAATTATTTGGTAGATAAATAGTATAACAAACTTATGTATTAGCTGAACAAAAAGTTCATCCGCTTATTATGATAATAATTCATAGTGATTACAACGTTTTACCTATAATTTTTGTAATAAAATTATTTTTTTCACAAAATTATTTTTTAATTTCCAGCATATTATGTAAAAATATAATATAATTTAAAATTGTATATATTGTATAAAGTAAAATTTTCAAACATTACATATAAAAAAGTAAAATAATTATTTATAACTTTATATTTAAGCTTATTTAATGATTTATATTAAATTATTTATAATGTTATGAAATATGTTTTATACAAAACTATTAACATAATTAATTTTAAATCATAAAAGAGTATATACATGTGTGTGCGGACATAAGTGCATGCGAGTGTGTATAGTTTTTGAGAATGTGTGCCTCGCACCCCTTTTTTATCCACACCTTGTATGGACTTAGCGTTATAAAACTTAACATACCTTCATATTTCTCATGAAAACGTTCCACTAGCTTAATCAATTGTATATTTAAATATAACCTTACACTTAGTCACATGTTTTCTTCAACCAACTTTCATAACAAGTTTTTATTATTTATGGTTATATTTTTATATTGATAAATTCTATAAAAAAAGCGTAACATACTTTTTTTAGCTTATTTTCTAATATTACTAAACCTATAAAACATATAAAAATACACATATATGCCCTGTCAACGGTTTCAATCAATTTGTATATGTGTATGTATATATGTTTTAATTAGTTGATTAGATTCAGTTTACTTGTTTTTTTTTCCGAAAAAGACTAATGTTAATATAATTTTGTGTATATTCCTTGCATACTAGCACACCTCACGCCTTATCACTGAATCGTCCTAACATGAAAACACTTGATTTCAAATGACAACCATTGCAATCATCTAGGTCATGTGCTTGCACAATAAAATGGGCTTCACTTTGATTTCATGGTTATAACAAAATCCAAGTATCCAACCACACCAGTTTGTCACTAAAACTTGAAATGGCATTTTATAAAGATTCCAAACCATTCTTAACTAAAAATTACTATGCAAGCTACATAAACCTTTTTTAAACCATGGTCAACCAATTTGGCAACGAAATGAATTTGACAATTTGAGTCATTTTAAGCTAAATTCAATAATTTTCACAAGTGACCTTTATAGTGGGATTTTCATTGAAAATAGATTTAATCGTAGTGCGTGATTGTCATCAATTCAGAGTATATCTTAGTGATCAAAAACACAATTTCTATCAAATCACAAATCTATGTCAAAAAACCGATCAAAATCAACAAGAATGCATTTATATGTGTAGTGCATTTAGGTTAGATTAATTTAAGAAAATGTTGTATGAGTTTTTTAATGTGTAATTGATTTAATTAGGGTAGCATTAAGAATTATTTCTTAAAGTATGTGTCTTTATGTATTAGTATGGATCATGTATAAATGCATTTTTATGCATTTGAATGTATACATATGTTATGTATGTATGTTTGTGTACATGTATGGGTGTATCTTTATATTTGTATGTTTATGTATATGTGTGGGTGTATATTTATGCAAATATGTATTTATATGGGTGTATGTGTAGGTATTTTTTAGCGTATTGGTTATGTATGACTTTTGTGGTAGAAATTGATTATGTCTACTTTTAACAAATACAAAATGGATGTATAGAAAGCATGACATGCACGCATGACTTAGAATGTTCTTTTTGGAAATCATCATGTGATAGATTTTGAATGAAAAAGAAAACTTTATTAGGTGAACAAATTTCTACTTTTAGGTTTCCTAGTTTCTAAGTATCGAAATCTAAAAATCAGAGGAGCATGAAATGTGAAGTTATACTTGTACTAATATTCAATTCATACATAACTATTACATGTGGTTTACATTCAAGTGACTAGTATACTCCCAGACTCTAAAAACTTTAGATGTCAAAAAAGACAATTGTGCATAGCATCACGTTCATCAAACGAAAACATGTTTAATGGTACATCCAAGTGATGGTCAGGCTTGGGAGCAGTTCACTCGAACTATTCTACCTTTTCATGTGAGTGTCGTCTTTCTTACTGCCTATAGTACCTCCTTAATCAGATGACTTACTCATATGTCACCATTAAAATATAAATGTTTTTCAAAGCCGTTAACATATGAGTGAAAGAAGTTGTATGAGTATGGCATTCTTACATATGATACTTACTGTCTAGATAATTTCATTATGAAAGCTAGCTATATATATATATATATCAACATGGACCGTTAGCAGTTTAAATTTTCCCACATTTGCAATGTTGCCTTGTCACATGGGAAGTGAGCATGTCCATATAGTATGGGTGATGCTAATTCATTTCAATTACAAAATGATTATCACCGAAGATGGTTACCTACACACAAGAAGTTAGCGTGCAAGCCTATACTTTCTTGCTAGTTTGATTACAAATAGAGTCTTCATCACTTGCTTATATTACATTTATCTTAATAAGTATCTTAGGTGTATTTTGGTTTTGTAATGTGCATCATATTGTTTGTTGTTATTCCTTATAAATCAAACAAGATATTTCTATATCACTCCGCCTTAAGGAATGATGATATAAGTAAGTTTTGGTTATGATATATCTTATTTTGATTTCAATATTAACAACAATTCTCAAAAGGGAACGTGATAGTTTTTCTAGAAACTCATCAAAAACAAGCTAATATGTATCACATGAACACTTGTAAAGATATTCACTAGCTAGTGACATATAAGAAAAATAATAAACAAAATGTTGATGATATGCATGCATGTATGTACCTACTTCATGTGCATTTGCGGGTATGTATGGATACATGTTTGTGTGATTGTATTGACATTTTTGTTCTTTACATAGATTTTGAAATGGAATCTTACAGGTGAAATGAGTATATATTAGAAGCAAAATCAAGAAAACCAATTAAGAAGAGAGGTGGGTTGGGTTGGGTGTGGGGTGAAATAGCAAAAAGATTTTTGTTTTTTCCTCACAGAACTTAAATAATACCAACTGTAGGCCAATAAGGGAACCAATTGTGGTTAAAATATTCATTAAAATATGATCCATCCCTCACCCTCTTGTGTTTATAAACATGATAATAATGTTAGCATCAAAGATCATAATAAACACAATTATCTAGCTCACCAATAAACACTTCAAGAATAATTGTTTCTTGAAAACTAAACTGATCAAAACGTCAAATTAAACATGACAGGATCAGGTTCTCCTTGTGGTGCTTGCAAATTCTTGAGAAGAAAATGTGTAAAGGGTTGTGTTTTTGCCCCTTATTTCTGTCATGAACAAGGTCCTGCACATTTTGCAGCCATTCATAGGGTATTTGGTGCAAGCAATGTCTCTAAACTCCTTGCTCACTTGCCCGTTAGCGGTCGATGTGAAGCTGCTTTAACTATCGCGTATGAAGCTCAAGCAAGGCTTCAAGATCCCATTTATGGTTGTGTTTCACATATTTTCGCGCTTCAACAACAGGTACAATCGCCTCTAAAGTTATCAAAATGAAACCCTAATCTTGATTTCATCGCTTGCTAGATTATAATTTATATTCTAATTGGTATTGTTTTACAACAGGTGGTAAACTTACAATCCCAATTAGCTTATTTAAAAGCTCAAGCAGCTCAGAGTGTGCTCAATGGTCCCAATTGTTCAAACTATCATAGCAATGATCATAGATCACAAGACATCCACAGTTGGCTTCAAGAATCAGAATACTCTTCCATAAATACGCCCAAATTCGATCAAAAATCTTGCATCAACAACATGAACAACATCATGAAGTTTAACTCCATGGATGAAAACTACAAGAATTCATTTCTCATGGAAGAAGAAAGATCATTTTCCAGCTTCCAAGAAGGTTCAAGTTACTCCATTGATTCTTTGAACATGCAAATAAGCCCCTGCAACAAAGAATGGGCTTTCGAAGAGAATACTGAAGACCTTCATTCGGTTGCTTTCGGTTATCTTCACCATTAATAAGTTCCCAAATGAACATCAAGAATCAAGATCAGCTAGAAATTAATTAAGTACTTAAATATGTGTAGTTCATGATCCAAGATATGCCATTTTGGAACCTGTTATAAATTAAATAAGATTAAACTAGACCTGCTAATTATAAACCCTAGAATATGTTCATAAGTTTGGGAACCCTAAATTTTGTGTACTTTGGATATGATCCGTATAATATTAGTTTATAAAGTCTTGATGATATATAAGAAAATCTGATGTTTAGTTGTGAGCTATGTTTTAGTGATCTAGCTATGTTGTGAGCTATGTTATAGTGATCTAGCTATTAATTTAGCTTATAGCTTATAATATTAATCATCAATTAATTACCTTCTTTTAGATCAACACTGCACATGATTTGTTCTTTCAGAATCACTTTCAGTACTAATTAAGATGTTCTCCTTGAAAGCTGGAGTTTGCTAACTAGCCTAGGTACTTAGTAGTACTGGGCTGTCTTCTGACTATATACCCTGCCTTTCAATTAACAGTATTATATTTTTAGTTTGTGTTTATCTACATATATACACTGCTACTTAGCCAACTGGATGAGGTAGATCATAATTTACATTGTCATGTGGCCTTTAAGAGGTTATGACAAATGCAGTGCAAGCAAGATTCAAACACGAGACGTCTTTGTAAGGAGAATCATGTGTTTACGACTCAATCACTCTTTGAAGGTTTGTGTCTGACTTCTACATGTACTTGAAGATGAAAAGTTGAGTTCTATTGCTACTTTTCGATAAAACTTGATTAGCATATAACTAGAAGTAGTAAAAACCTAAACTGGTATTATATAGTTGTACTCTTAAAGTAGCAGTTTAACTTTAAGAAAACATTATATATTATTTGCATTGGGTGTTAATTAAGATCCTTAATTATGCAACTGTATTAATTATGATCATGCAGCTTTCACTGTTGCATGATCTTTTTCCTGGTGAGGATATATGTTGATTCAGGTCTTGGTTAGTTATCCATGTTGGTCTAGGATGTTTTTTCATAATCACTTGAAGGTTTCATCCACACACTTAAGCGAAGGTCTCGGATTTTATCTGATGCCGTTGGTTAACTAGGAGAAGTGGTACTTCTGATTTATATATATATATATATATATATATATATATATATATATATATATATATAATATATAATATATATATATATATATCAATCTATTTTATATGAGGTTTTTCATATTTATCTAGGCTTGATTAGCTTCTGGACAGGAGCTTTAATATAAATTACACATCACAAGAGAGAAAAATCATCATGTTGTACATGTAAGTAGCGGCTAGCTAGTTATTACTTTAGTTAACTCGAGTTATTTAGATCAATAACGTCGCAGCTCCCTTATACGATTTGTGTTGTTAAAGCAATAATGTAGTTAACTGAACTGTGCACATAAAGTCTAGACCAAGCCGATCTATAGTGAAAAGAATTTCATCTTTTTTAAAAGGCAAAGCAACTTTTTACATTAATGAAGCTAGCATGTAATAGCTAGATACGTAATTAGGGTTTTGTATCTTAGGGTTAACCATATTATAAGGCTTTGGCCCATGTTATGCATTAGGGGTGTTCTCAGTCAATATAATCTCTTAAATATTGTTAATTAGAAACACACCATATCTACAAGCTATTAGAATAGGCTCTAAGATGATAGAAATTCATACACAAAATATATAAAGCAATATTACATACATCAGATCAATAACTGATGCGGCTCTTTTTAGACTTATGTTCAAATGGAGAGTTAAATCAAACATTAGAAACGTTCTTCGATGATATATATTATGGATGGTTGTGAACAAAGTCCTACGTGCAATTTTATTTGTGTAGTAACACTACAAGAAGGGAGACTAATAACGGCGATAGATTTCGCTGCTATTAGGGGGGGTTTGTAGTCATTATTAGTAATAGCGGCCATGTCACCACTAATAATTCGCCGCTATTAATATTATTAGCGGTGACACAGTCGCCGCTATTTGTGTTTGTTAAGAATTCCGGGAAAGGGGCTATTAGCGGCGATATTTATCGCTGCTAATAGTTCATTTTTGTTTTTTGTTTTTTTTTATTGTTAATTTCCATTTTTTATAACCGAATAAACCTATATAAAAATAAACCTAGATTTCTCAATAACACAAATAACATACACATACAAATAATATTAAGAAGTCCACTACGATTGTTAACTAATTAGGTATGCTAATACATTATTTAACTTCAACATTAGATGTTGTTAACACAAACTTGAACTATTTAACCACTATCCTATTCATCTTCCAATTATGTAGCTTTTTGAGATGCAATAAGTTGAGTCATACGAGACATAAAGTTCGCATTTTGAAACAGACTTGCGATTTGAGCCTACAAAACAAAACATACATTATAAGTTGTTGTATTTTGACAAAGTGTAAATTATAATATTACACATCCAACTTTAACTATATCAAGTGTGTTTTTATCATTTTGACCCATTTCAACCAAAATGTACATAATTCAACTTAAATTTACCTATTTTTATCTGTTTAAGATAAACCAACAATAATACACTTAACACCTTTAAGTTTAAGCACTTAAAGTTTATTTTTACCTATTTTGACCCGTTTTAAGTCAAATTAACGTGGTTTTAACCATATCAAGTGTGTTTGCATCATTTTGTCCCATTCTCATTTGGTGTTGATATTGGTGATATTATTGTCGTATGAAACACCCCTTCGAGTATCAAACCATTTGCAACGAAATAAGAGTGTGGAATACCCGTTTGCATAGCATAACCTAATAATCTCTTCAACTTGTCCATAATATTTCTCATCATTCTCACATTCTACTAAAACACCGAAGTTTTCTGTTGTGTGTTGCGCGTCACGTGCAAGTACCATAAACCTAACATTGTTGACTATGCACGCCGTGTAATTATAGGCTTTTACGTTCGCACCCATTGAAAAAGCATACAACTCTGAGTGAAAATCTAGAGAATTTTGTATTTTCATCAAATAAACCTAAGAAAATAATATGTTATATATAAATTAGCTAACAAATATAGATTTGAATTAATGTTGGAAACCTAAGAGAATTTTGTACACGGATTCTTGAAAAACCATGATGGAAATTTGGTTATGACATCCACATGTGGGCTTTCAGATTTGAATTCGCTATATTGTTGACAATTATATATATATATATATAAAGTAAGGAACGGAATATATTAACTGATGATAAAAACTTAAAGATAGGAACTTTTACTTCATATAGTCTCTGACTTCTTGACAACTATCAAGGACAAACCATTCTAACTTCAGTTTTTTGCATGAAGAGAGACATTTCATCTTTTTTGCGCTAGCCGGGTGACATTTTGACTCAAATGCATATATCTTTATTTATTCGATAATGGGACGATTGAACTGAGTCTTAACATCTCGAAGGTACCTCAAACAAAATGATAGAGCTTCTTTAGCAACATAACCTTCAGCTATACAACCTTCTGGTCTTGCCTTGTTTCTGACATATTTTTTAGTTTTTTCATATACCTTTCAAACGGATACATTCATCTCATACACACTGGACCACCACGAATCGCTTCATCAGGTAAATGCAAAACTAAATGAACCATAATGTCAAAAAACGTTGGACGATAGATCAATTCTAACTTGCATAATATTATAAGAATTGACTCCTTAGCTTTCTTCATATCATCTATTAATAGTATTCTGGAGCAAAGTTGCTTAAAAATGTACACAGATCAACTATTGGTGTATAAGTATCTTTGGCCAAAAAACCTCTAACACCAATCGGTATCAAACGTTGAATGAGATTATGACAATCATGAGATTTCAATCCAGTAATGTTAGTATTATTATTTATCACTCTTTTGCTAATATTAGATCCGAACCCATTAGGCAGATTTATATTCTTTATAAACTCACAAAATAACTTTCGATCATTGGTTTTCAATGAGTAATTTGGGTGGGGGCTATACCACTTGCCATTTTTTTCTCCAACCACTGCCTACTTCGAATATTTAGATTCTTCAAGTCAACCCGTGTGTTTGGTGTATCTTTGCTCTTTTCATTCATTAGAAGAGTACCTAGAAAACTATCACACACATTTTTCTCTATATGCATCACATCTAAGTTGTGTTTTAATTGTAGAGAAGACCAGTACTTAAGTTAAAAAAAATGCTTTGTTTGGACCAATTTAACTCATACTCTTCCCGCTTTGATTTAACACCTCCAAAATCAGGATGCTTACCTGGTAAACGGTGGCGTACTCGACTAAGTTGAGTTTCTATGTCAGTATCAATAAATTGTATTGGAGGGACTCTTATCTTAGGTTCTCCGTTGACGTCCAAACTTGTTCTCCATTCATGGTTTGCATCTAAAAACTGAAGGTGACCAACATAAACGACTTTATTTGTGACACACATTGAAGGAGTGTCTTCGTTACAAGTCGGGCATGCTTTGTAGCTCTGCCCGTTCCAACCTTGTAGACTACTACACGTCGGAAAGTCATTTATAGTCCATAACAAAGCCGTCCTCATTGTGAAAAATGTGTTTGTCGCCATGTCTTTAGTACGTACGCCCGACACCCACAACTGCTTAAGCTCATCCACCAACGGCCTATGAAAATGTCCATATCCTTCCCGAGGGATTTAGGACCAGGAAATAACAATGACAACATGAATGAGGACCCCTTCATGCATAGCCATGGAAGCAGATTGTATGTCGTGAGTATAACAGGCCACGTGCTATAAGCCGAACTTATGTTACCGAATGGATTGAAACCATCAGCTGCAAGTCCTAGGTGGACGTTTCGGGGTTCTCTCAAGAAGGTAGGGTACTTTATATCAAAATCTTTCCATGAAAAACCATCAACAGGATGACACATCGTACCATGTTCTGATCGTCTAGTATTATGCCAAATCATATCTTTTGCAGTGTGCCTTGAAGAATACAAACATCATAGTTTGTGGGTTAAAGGAAACCATCGTAACACCTTGTGAGGTAACTTCTTTCCCTTTGTATTTTTATCGACCCACCGACTCTCGTCACAAACTGGGCAATTTTGTAACAATAGGTTTTTTGCCCAGAAAAGAGCACAATCATATTTGCACACGTGTATCGACTCATACCCTAAACCAATCTTCTTTAATGTCTTCTTGGCTACACAGTGAGAAAATATAATTTTGTTACCTTCAGGATGTGAAGACTACAACAACTCAAGAAGCTCATCAAATGAGCTATTGGTCCATTTATTTTTCACCATAATATTCATAAGCTTTGCTAAAAAGACAAAGGAAGAAAACTCCGTACAACCAGGATATAATTCTGATTGAACTTCATCTAACAAGTACTGAAAATCATCACGAACACCTCTACTCTCTTCCATAACATCTTCGATGACGTCAGCCATTTTATTTGTTGGCTCAACATCATCTACAACTACAACTTCAGGAATTAAACTTTCACCATGATAGATCCAATCCTTGTATGTCCGACACATGCCCCATATTTTTAAATGATATTTCATTTCAACCCATCATAATAATTAGGTATTCTGACATTTCCTACACAAACATCTAATCAGGCCATATTTGTCGATATTTTTTCACTCTTATCAATAAAAAAGTTTGAGTCCTTGCTGATACTCGGGTGACCTATGGTTTAGATTAAGAAGCCAACTTTTATCGACATACATTATTACAGGACTGCAATATAATTTAGGATTTAAGTGGATAAATATTTATCTAGAAAACATGAATAAAAACTAAGGCAACGAATATAGATTTAAAAGGGTAGGCTGCTATATCCACTTTTTGAATATTTATCTCATATATGAATGTGTATTACATGATTATTTGTTTAAGAAAAATTCGGCAGCATTTCCACTAAGCTCCCAGGTATATACATATAGAGATATATACCCGAGGAGCAAAGAAAAAATGACAACCAAATTCTTCTTACACATTCAATCAAATAATACACATTCATATCCTAAATATGAATGAAGTGCAGAAGTTAGAGATGGAGTTCTGGCAATTGAAGATGCGGGCTCGGAAATCGAGGCCTATACCACTAGAACCCATGAACTAGCAACTTTGTGCTCGGGAATGGTGAATGAGGTGCATAAAAGGGTAGAGCATTACATACGGGGATTAGTACCCGAAATCCAAAGTATGGTAACTGCTTCCAATCCAACCACCATTCAGCAAGCCATCCAGCTGGCTCATAAGCTAACTGACCATGCTGTGGAGCAAGGACGTCTACCCAAGCGGGGCGCTGTGGTGAGCGCGCTCGACAACAAAAGAAAGTGGGATAATGCCAACAACACCAAATCATCAGCATCATCTTCTAGCGGTCAACCTCAACCTCAACAGCAACAACAGCCAGTTCAGCAGCAACGGAGGTTTGATGATAACCGTAACTTCAACCAAACGCCTGCAAATAATCAAGGACCCAGTGGTTATGGGGTAGACATCCGAAGTGCACTCGTGTAATTACCATCATGTGGGAAGGTGTGATAACTTCAAGTGTCAACGCTATGGAAAAATTGGACACGCTGCTAAGGATTGTCGTGGTGAGCTGGTAAGGAGGCCACAACAACCTCAAGAAACTCCCAAAGGTTGTTTTGAATGTGGGAAAGAAGGGCATTACAGGCGAAACTGCCCACAACTAAGGAGAAATGGTAATGGCAATAACACAATAACAACAACAACAACAACAACGGTAATAACAACAACGGTGGGAATGGTACTGGTAATGGCGGCAATAAAGATGGAGTCAAGGGGAGAGCCTTCGTCATTGGCTCAGGTGAGGCTCTAAATGATCCCACAACTGTTACTGGTAGATTCTCTGTTAATGGTTGTTTTGCTACGGTACTATTTGATACTGGAGCCGATAGGAGTTTCGTGTCCTTAAAGTTCTGTAGTCTTTTAAGCAATATACCCTCTGCTTTAGAATCTAAATACACTGTGGAATTAGCCGACGGTAAACAGATCCATGTAACGCATATCCTTAAAGACTGTAAGATAGAACTTGCTGGTCATACTTTCGCTATAGATCTGATGCCTGTTACGCTGGGGAGTTTGATGTTGTGATAGGCATGGATTGGCTCTCTAGCAAGCAAGCGGAAGTCATATGTCATGAGAATATCATACGAATCCCTGTTGGTGACAAAATCCTTACCGTCAGAGGTGATAGGAGTGGTGCTGTGATAGGCATCATCTCATACATGAAAGCTCAAAAGTTATTACGAAAGGATCGTGTGGCTATTCTAGCACTTGTAACCGATAAGCAGGCAGAAGAAAGGAGAATGGAGGATATTCCATAGTGCGCGATTTTCCAGAGGTGTTTCCAGAGGATCTTCCTGGATTACCACCTCACCGCCAAGTGGAATTCCAGATTGAGTTGACTCCCGGCGCAGCTCCGATTGCTAGGGCACCTTATCGATTAGCACCAAATGAGCTACAAGAGTTGTCATCACAACTTCAGAAGCTTTTAGATAAGGGCTTTATTCGACCTAGCACATCACCTTGGGGAGCTCCTGTTCTTTTTGTTAAGAAGAAGGATGGCACATTCTGGATGTGCATCGATTATAGAGAGTTAAACAAAGTAATAGTCAAGAACCGATACCCTTTACCTCGTATCGACGAATTGTTCGATCAGCTTCAAGGATCGAGCTATTATTCGAAAATTGACTTGAGATCTGGTTATCATCAACTTAGAGTTCGAGAAGAAGACATTCCCAAGACTGCGTTTCGTACTCGTTATGGTCATTATAAGTTCTTGGTCATGCCTTTTGGGTTGACTAACGCACCTGCTATGTTCATGGACCTCATGAACCGCGTGTGCAAACCCTATCTTGATTAGTTCGTTATTGTGTTTATCTATGATATACTGATATATTCTATGATCAAGGAGGAGCATGAAGAGCACTTACGAATGATCTTAGAACTATTGAAAAATGAGCAGTTGTATGCCAAATTCTCAAAGTGTAAATTTTGGATAAGAGAAGTGCAATTTCTAGGTCATATTGTTAATGAGAAAGGGATACATGTTGATCCTGCCAAAATTGAGGCGATAAAGAATTGGACTACACCCAAAACGCCGAGTGAGATAAGACAATTTCTGGGATTAGCAGGATATTACCGACGATTTATAGAAGGATTTTCTAAGATCGCACAACCTCTCACTGCCTTGACTCACAAAGGAACGACATACAAATGGAGTGAGAACCAAGAATCAGCTTTTCAATTGTTAAAACAAAAACTCTGTACTGCCCCGATATTAGCACTACCAAAGGGAACGGATGACTTTGTGGTGTATTGTGATGCATCCATTCAAGGATTGGGTTGTGTCTTGATGCAACGAGATAAGGTGATAGCTTACGCCTCGAGACAATTAAAGGTTCATGAGAAGAACTATACCACCCATGACTTCGAATTGGGTGCAGTGGTTTTTGCCTTAAAGATCTGGAGACATTACTTGTACGGTACCAAGTGCACTATCTACACCAATCACAAGAGTCTTCAACATATATTCGAGCAAAAAGAGTTGAATATGAGGCAGCGACGTTAGGTGGAACTACTAAACGATTATGATTGCGATATTAAGTACCATCCGGGAAAGGCGAACGTAGTTGCCGATGCCCTAAGCAGGAAGGAAACAGCTAAACCCAGACGGGTGCGAGCTTTACAGCTTACTATAGTACCCAACTGCCCGAACAAGTTAAGGAGGCACAGATTGAAGCTTTAAAAGCAGAAAATGTTGGTTCTGAGTCATTAAGGGAATGAATAAACAGCTAGTGGTGAAAGAGGATGGAATTTGGTATTTCATGGATAGACTTTGGGTGCCTGTTTATGGAAATCTAAGAGATTTAGTTATGATCGAGGCACACAAATCTAAGTATTCTATACATCCTGGATCCGACAAGATGTATCATGACCTAAAGGCGCACTACTGGTGGCCTAACATGAAAGCGGATGTAGCTACATATGTGAGCAAGTGTTTGACCTGCTCGAAAGTAAAAGTGGAATATCAAAAACCATCCGGACTGTTACAACAACCTGAGATACCGATGTGGAAATGGGAACAGATCTCCATGGATTTTATACTAAGTTACCCCGGACTAGTACTGGTTGTGACACGATATGGGTTATAGTGGATCGATTGACAAAGTCTGCTCACTTCCTTGCAATTAGGAAACTAACAAGATGGAGAAATTAACCCGACTGTACCTTAAAGAGATCGTTTCGAGACACGGTGTACCGATCTCAATTATTTCCGACCGCGACGCTCGTTTCACGTCACATTTCTGGCAATCATTGCAGAAATCTTTGCGTACACGATTGGATATGAGTACTGCATATCACCAACAGAGGGATGGCCAGAGTGAGCGTACCATACAGACATTGGAGGATATGCTACGTGCTTGTGTGATTGACTTCGGGAATAACTGGGAAATTCACCTGCTATTGGTAGAGTTTTCTTATAACAACAGTTATCATACTAGCATACAGGCAGCACCTTTCGAGGCGCTGTATGGGAGAAAATATCGATCACCAGCTTGCTGGGCGGAAATTGGTGATAGTCAGCTAACAGGTCCCGAGTTAATTCATGAGACAACCGAGAAGATTGTGCAGCTACGAAACTGTATGGCTGCAGCGCAAGACAGACAAAAGAGTTATGCTGATAAGATGCGGAAACCTTTAGAGTTTCAGGTTGGTGACAAGGTTTTGTTGAAAGTCTCACCATGGAAGGCGTAGTTCGGTTTGGTAAGCGAGGGAAACTAAATCCGAGGTACGTTGGACCATTTGAAATAGTGGAAAGAATAGGTCCAGTGGCCTACCGACTAGCCCTACCTGATTCGCTAAGTGGAATCCATGATGTGTTTCATGTGTCAAACCTGAAGAAGTGCATAACTGATGACACAATGGTCGTACCACTAGAAGAAGTTCAAGTGGATGAACAATTGCGTTTTATCAAAGAACCAGTCGAGGTGATGGACCGTGAGGTGAAAACACTTAAGCAAAGCAAGATACCTATTGTTAAAATCCGTTGGAATTCGTGACGTAGACCGGAATTCACATGGGAACGAGAAGATAAAATGAAGCTTAAGTACCCTCAACTATTCGAATGACGATGCCAGCAGACGAAGGTATTGATTTAAATTTCGGGATGAAATTTCTTTCAACATGGGGATGATGTGACAACTCATCCGAAACTCACTCGATTTCGATTTCTGTGTGCCAATGTAGTAGACCAGTGATGGAACACTCTTACCATGTAACGTAATTTTCGGGACGAAAATTCTTTCAACATGGGGATAATGTGACATCCGGTAAATTTCCGTTATCAAACTCCGTTAGTTTCGTTAAGTCTTGCATACGCGTGTCGTAAACACACACTAGTTGTCGTTTAATGTTGGTGACCTAATAATAATTAATAATGTTAAATTAATGATAATCTAATTGATTATGTGATTATTGTGTTATGTTTATGTCTTTGCATGTTTTAAATGTTAATTAGGAAATTAATCGCGTAACGCGAAAACGTGCATATTTATTCGTATGTCTTGTGTTTTTATAAAGATAAAATATATAATGATTTTCATTAGTTTATATCTTTATATTATTAAGCTAAAAGCACTTTACAAAGAGTTTAAAGCCTAGTTTTTATAAAATACAAATTACAAGGGTTTAAAGGGTAAATATGGAAATTTAATTAATTAAAACAAAAACCCTAGCCCCCACCCCCCCCCCCCCCCTTCGGCCGCGATTCCCCTCTCCCCTTGCGAATTCGACCAAGAACAAGCAAGTAGCTGCGATTTTGGTTCGATTACAAGCAATACAAGAAGTTAGCAACATCATATCGTGTTCCTTTGCAAGAATTAAGGTTAGTTTTGATGGTTTTGTGGGAGTTTTCATGTTGGCCGAAACCCTAGTTGCGAAATTGATGTTTTTGGTGTTGAGTTTTGATCAATTGATGATGTTAACATGTTAGTTAGATTGTATACATGTTAGTTAACGTCGATTATGCAAGAAAGTAAGAATTTTGATGCATTGTTCGTAGGTTACTAAGACTAGTAACTTTATTTTGCATGTAATGCTGAATTATTGATGAATTGATGTTATGGATGTGTTCATGGTGATGATTAGATGTTAGATTGTTGTTGTGATCATTGGGAATTCAAGAACACATGTTATAGTTCATACATTACTAAAGATAGTAACTTTTTAGGATATGAATTGATGAGTTATGATGTTTGGATGTTGTTGATCATGCTTAGATGTTGATATAAACTTGAATTGGTATATTATTAATGAATTCATGAATGCATTGGATGTTTGATAGATTTTGGGATGTGCTTTCCCAAAACGGAAACTTTATTTGCACAAAGTTGGAAGGATGATAGTTTGAACATGTTTGGGATGTTAGGAGCATGTTAGTAAGTTCATAGATGAATTCTAATGTGATAGAACATGTTAAATTAGTTGTATGGGATGCTTGGATAATCATGGTGATGTTTGGGCTTTGATGATCATGTATGATGTTGATGTTGATTAGTAGTTAGGACATCATGTTTAGGACTGGAAATTGATTGTTGTGATGTTTGCTGAATGCAATGAACATGGTTCATGAATATGATTATGATCATCATACACGCGTGCGAATCTGAGGCCCCTACTTAGTAGGATTGGCAGGGTTTAGGATGTGAAGTCGTGAGTGGCTTCACATGGCATGTGGTGCGTGATTTGATCTTTGTGTGGCATTTTAGTTGTGTATAACTAGTTGACTTGTATGATACTTGATTGTATGATGATCTAAGTGATACACCTGGATAATATAGCATACATATGATCCATTTGAATGTTAACCATGTATGATATATGTATGAATTCTTGAATGGTTTACAACACATAAAGTCACCAATGGGTCAAACGGGTCAACTGGGTCAAATGTGTCTGTTTTTCTGAAATCTTGAGTCCTTGGTTGTAGTGTACTTAGGGTTTCACATGTTCTCTGTTTGCACGTACTCACGTACTTATATGATCTAGGTAACCTCTGAAGGTTGTCTGTCCATTCTGTCTGTCAAGTAAAAACTCTAAGTGTCTATCACGCATATCAGGTGAGTTCATGCCCCACTCTTTATTTCATCTCTTTTTGGGGAGATAGCATACTGGTAAATCACAAACGCTTTATATATTCAAGTTGTGTATAATATTAATATAGTGTTGATATCATGGAAAAGTCCTCACACTTTCGAATTGTTAATATTGAATAGCGGGGAAAATTTGAGTAGTACTACTGGGTCTGACGAGCCCCACCTGTGTGACTCGAGGTCAACTGGGTGCAATTTGTCCTATTGAACATTGTCACAATCTGTTAAGTCGTGACAGGAGGCAACAACGTAACACAATCAGCTTCAATTGTGAAATCACTATGAATTAATATTTATTGTTAATGGACTAGCTATCTGTTACAATGCACTACTTTTATATCTATGTTATTAAACTGTTTATGTTTGAATATCACTCTTGAACTCACCAACTATTGTGTTGACATTTTAGTATGATATTCTCAGTTCATTAGCTTGTTTGCCATAGGAGCACTACATGGTTCACTTGCATTCTAAGACTCGGTCTTCAATACATTTGTATCATTTAATGGTTAATGCTTACTCTTTTGGGTGGTGCATGTTTTGCCATAGTATACACTTTTATTTCTTTGGGTTGTTTTACAAAACGCTTCCGCACTGTTTCAAGTTTATAATTTGGTTGATTTTATTTTTAATAGTGGCATATAGAGTCGTTCTGAGTAACTATTGACTGTGATCCTGGTTTGTTCACACGCCTCGCGGTAAAAACTCCGCACGTGGATTTTGAGGGTGTGACAACAATAATCGGAAGTTGAAGAAGATGATGACCGGAGGTTGAGGAGTGGTGGTCGCGGACCGGTGGTCGTGAAATGGCGGTCGCCGGAGTTTGAGCAGCAGTGAAATCGTGAATGGAGGTGTGGTGCGGAGGGAAAGAGGGAAAAAAGAAGGGTAATCCCGATTTATTAGGTCTGCACCTTTTAGCGGCGACATGTCGCCGCTAAAGGTGTCGCCACTAATGCTTCTGTTGTACGATTAAACACCAACCGTTAGATCTATCGCACGTCCAACAGCCAGATCTAAGTTTAGAAACCCCAGACGGATCGTTGACTATTAGCGGTGACAGTCACCCGCTAAAGGTGTTGCCGCTAATAGTTGTCGCCACTAAAGGTGCTTGTCGCCGCTAAAGGTGCTTGTCGCCGCTAAAGGTGCTTGTCGCCGCTAAAGGTGCTTGCGCCGCTAAAGGTGCTTGTCGCCGCTAAAGGTGCTTGTCGCCGCTAAAGGTGCGTGTCGCCGCAAAAGGTGCTTGTCGCCGCAAAAGGTGCCGCCGCTAATAGGGACATTTCTTGTAGTGTGATGGATTAATGTATTATAACGTACGACGTTGGGCCATAGGTATCAAAAGTCTGTTTTTAATGTTTTAGTCTTAGCATATATTTTAAATTTATGCTATATATACATGGATTGGTTGTTAATGCATATAGATCCATACGAAATAGATATAGACAGTTTTCCTTTGAGCTTCTAGGCATCTTAAAGGAGACTTAATTTGTAGGTGCTATTTCGTTAATTATATACTATTAATTTATGGGATATTGAATAGAATTTATATTTTATTCTATTACATATATGCGCTTGGTTGATAAAAATAAATGAATATAAATTTAATTTCTTTGGTGTAACTGTTTAAAAAAGGATCGGATTAAAATTTGGTGTCCCCTCAAATACCCACATATAAAATATACAATACAATTGCTAACAATTCAATTTTCTTTAAAATTCAAAATTTTGATTTTTTAATGGCTATAAAAAATATATGTTATCTTGATCACATATATGTTTTTCAGCTGAGACCGCACCTTCAACTCCTCAGAAAAACCCATTACTAGAAAATACATATGACACTTCAGCCTAAATCATTTTTACTTCAAACGAGACTCAAACACACGAAGTCTTATTAGAAAACCATGGTGTTACCACCAAGCCAGAAGTCTAAGTGTATGTGATAATAACAACAACGATATAATATTTTACTATCTCTCATTTGCTGAATGTCGATACTCTATAATGTCACAACCAACCCATGTGTCACTTTCTTACCCTCTCCAGCATCATTCGTCAAAGTAAGAGAGGGAGAGAAAGGCAAACTCGTCGTCAATCGCTCTTCTCCTTATTCACTTGCAAGCTTCCAAGCATTTCTCTACTAGTTTCGATCTTTCTCTTTTCCCGCTTTTCATCTTCTTCGTAGCAAAAGTTTTGGTGGAGAATACCTAGACTTTCACGTTGGTCGTTAGAATTATATATGATATTATTATACTAAGTAAGATTGTTTGCCTAAAAAGTAAGATTGTATTAGCCTTTGGTATTATACTAAATATAATTTAGAAAGTCATGCACTATACGAGTTCAATTATAATATTAAATTAATAATTATTTATTAAAATATTTAGAAATTATTTTTTTGATATAAAATATGATTGAAATTACATATAATTAACTAGTTTAGTTAATAAAACAATAACTTTTTCTCAAACTTTCATTTTTAAAAAACTTTACTTTAAAATATATATCTTTAAACACTCTAATGTTTTTATGGAATTACTTTTTTAAAACAATGTCATTTTTAAGTTTTCTTTGTATTAAAAAGCTTGATATTTCACAATATTTTGTTATTGAGAAAGTTTGTTTCTAATAAAAAAATATGTTTTAAATTCATCAAAAAACTTAATATATAATTTGAATAGTATATATATAATCGTTAGCATTTAATATATCATTAAATGGTTATTCATTTTTATCAATGACACGTGTGCAAATCATATGTGCACCCCGGGTGGACAATATAAAAATACGTCATATAATTTGTAAACATTTTGATTTATTAGTATAGATGATATTTATACTCTAATAAATAATTAACTCATATTATACGTCACGTGTCTAAAATCTAGCTAGCTCCTAAGATTGTTTTACTTATTTTCATTATGCTTCGTGTGCATAATTCTAGCTACTAGTGGTTCTTTTTCAATTGTATTGACTAACTAATTACTTAAAATTAAAACATTTTTATAATTAACAATATAATTTCTCTTTCACTAAACGTGAAATAAATGATTTTAAGCTAGCCAATAATAAGAATGGATTTGTGACACCCTTGGCTATGTCTTAAGAGAAAATTTATATACTTTTTTTCAAAAAGATAACTAATAGGATGCGGGAAGTGAAATTCGAGAATAGGTGATGAAATTCCGGCCCAGATTAAAACACCACCTTTTGGTTTTGGTGTTAAAATTATATATAATGTACAATTAGATTATATTTTTATACATTTTTAAAATTATATATAAAACATCACCTTTTATCCATATAATTATACTAAAAATTACTATTTCTCCTCTCTCTTTTCAATTAAATAATATATTTTTATACATTTTTCATTATCTTTTCTCTCTCCTCCACTCACAACCACTTTCAAAAATATTAAAATAATTATAAGAGTTGAACAGTAAAACCTTAAATTTACAGATAAACAGTAACATTTTCTCTCTCCTTCACTCACAACCACTCAATATCATCCCTTATAATTTAAGAACTCGCACTCACACATTTTTAAGGCATGGGCTATGAATGCTCTTAGATCCAGAGTTCTTTAAAGATTTTTTCTTAATGCAGGAAATATATATAATGTACAATTAGATTATAGATAAATTACATATATCAGACGTGGTTACTATACAAATGGTGAAAAACGTACGAAGCATGCAAAGTAATCTAGGCGGTGTGTTTTAAAATAGGGAAAATGTCACAGAATAGTAACCAAGTTTCAAAAGTGTTCTAATTTAGTCACTCATGCATATTTTTCTCAAATTGGACCTCCAAACGATCAAATCGAGTCATTTCCAAATTTTATTATGACTAGAAAGTAATTATGGAAAAGACAATGGAGTTAGAATTTTCAATATATAAAATTATATTAAAAAATAAAAAAACATGTTAATTATGAAAAAAATAAAAAAATGCCTAAAATTTACGTCAACGTTCTATATCAGCTTCAAAAGATAGAAAAAATATTTTCTAACTGAATACAAAGTATAACATGCTAAAAAATATGTTATGACTTTTAATTTGTATAAAATATAAAAATGAGTGATCTAATTGAAACATTTTTAAAACTTGAATTACTTAATTGGAACACTTTTGAAAGTTAGTTATTATTTTACAAAGTTATCCGTTTAAAATATAATGCATGAGATTTGTTGCATGAAAATCCCGTCATTTTTACTTAAAAAATGATAAAATGGTAATTTTACCCCTAGTGCTTAGTTATGAAACGTCACTTCTAATAATTTTGGTAATAATTGCACTATAGGCACCTGATATAAAAAGACTGCTTCCTTTGATTTAAAGCTTTTAACCTATTTTCTAAGAAAATAAAAATTAATTGATAATCATGCAAACGTATCAATTAAATCACAAGATGTTATTTATATTATGCATTTAGTAACAACATATAACACACGCATGTAATAATTACACAATAACCTTTTCATAATAACACAGGTAGTTCGTAAATGAAGTAACATATACCCAATGATATGCATAACTTCATATTTATGAAAACTGGTATAATCACGCAAGATATTTTCGAATAATGACACAAGTTGCTTAGTAAATAATGCAACTGAATTTTACCAAACGCCACATAGACTAACAAAAAGTTAATTGTTCAATAGATAAGAGATAAAAACTCTACCAGTATATCCTTAATAACGTAATTGATTAAACTGTTACTACACCAACCCTAAAATCATAAACAGATAAAAATTAAGAAATTTGTCGGTAAGTAGTAGATAATTGATAATAAAATCAAGTAAATGAAGATATGAAACATTAATAGATTAATCATACCAATTTGCTCGTCGTTCATCTCTTCATACATTGAAATTGTGTAATTGTATTCAAAATTTGATTGTATATGGAATTGAGATCTAGAAAAATAAATCAATATTGCCCTATAAAGGAAACCGATCATATTGGCCCTTAGATTTCGTTGTTCATAATCACGCAAGAACAAAAACAATGCAATTACAAAAATACCCTCCCGATCATTTAACTAAATTGACACGTGACATTCTTATGTGTTTCACAAACTTTGCACGAATTCTCCCATTTGTACTTTAAACCTTCTTTACATAATTGTTACAGTTTTTGTTGTTTTATTTTGATAACTTAAAGTTAAAGATGGTCTTCGACCATTAATTAATCTGTTCCCACGCTTTAATTTTGACAAACTTTTGACTGTATGAATATGTTTGGGTAATGGGCTCGAAGTACATAAAGATTTAATTGTTTATGGGTCTTTGAATCCCTTTATAACTTTGATTATATTTGTTATGCAGTTATCTTTCATTATCTTTTTGGACTAATTAAGTGCCCTATGTCCTCAAGTTGATGATAATTTGAATGTGAGTAAAGTGTAATTATTGGGTCAAATTCAAAATTTTTAAATACGTTCAAGAAACAAATAACTAGTTGGTTAAGCTTTTGAAAAGTACATAAATGAAATCATACATATTGATATATTGTAAGGTTTATATAGTGGTTTATTTAATAATATAAGTTCGAATATTAAGAATTAAGTAAAATGCAATCCACTATCCAAAATTAACAAGAAAAAAGATGCATTTATGTAATGAGGTTTTTAACGTTCTTACAAATATACAACTAATGCAATTTAGAATTCGTGTTAATATAATTATGAATTAAAAATATAACTTATTACTTATAAATACCTCCAGGTTTAAGACAAACTACTTCTGTAAAATGAATCCTAACTTTTGTATGGACCGAGTAAACTTATTAAACTAAAATTCAATGTTATCTTTTAAACTGCATCTAAGTTAGATATTATTTTAGAGAACAACTAAAACAAAATATACCAAACATTTTAAAAAAATAGTTTATCACCGACAATATCTACTCCTGTGAACTATCCTTGTCACCATAAAACTTGCACACTATACTTTATTACCAAGATGTTTTCATTGTGACACAAATTAATTGTAACTAGTTATTAGCAGGGAAAGTTTATCAAGAGTTTCTAGCTCGATCAATAGCATCTAAATAGCTCATGCATATAGTGTTGTCCTTCCTATGAGATGAGGGTTCGAGTTTTTTTTATGACGACTATGGTATAGATTTAAGAATTTAATTAGATAATTACGTGTCACTACAAGATTTTGACCCTATCGCGACGACAAATATTGTTGTCGTAGGTGGCCTATGTCGTCGCTATAGCCTATTGCGACGACATGTCATCGCTATAGGGTTAGTAGCCATTTAAAATGTTATCTATAATTATAATTAATAAATATATTATTATTATGACTTATAATTATAATAAATATAATTATTATTTTATTATTTTTATAAAAAAGTCCACAATGTATTATTGTTAATATTATTATTTTTATAAAAAATACACTCTATGGCGACGACATGTCGTCGCCATAGATGTTTCACAAAAGACGGGGTTATTTCCCTTCAATTTATTTAGAGGGAAAAAAGAAAAAAAATTACCTATGTCATCGTGATAGATATTTCAAAAAAGACGGGTATTTTTGCCGCCGATTTATTTAGAGGAAAAAAATAAAAATTGGTTTTTACCTATGGCGACGACATGTCGTCGCCATAGCTAAAAGAAAATTCTTGTGTCATCTGAAATAAATAGAAATTATGATAAAATTACCTATGGCGACTAAATGCAGCGACGGCTTTTGTGTCGTCGCGATAGGTGGCACCTAAGGCGACGACATGTCGTCGCGATAGAGTTTTGGTAGCCAAAAACCAAATCCACACTATAGCGACAATATGTCGTCGCGATAGGGTGACCTATAGCGAGTACACCATGTCGTTGCCATAGGTCTAGTAGGGATAAGGTCAGATTCTTGTAGTGTGTGTTTTTGTTCTAAAAGAATCGGAGATAAGTTTGATTGAAATTTATCATGTTAACAATCAACATCAAATATTTAATTAGCTACCTGTGTAACACTAGTTAAATTAGCGGTATTTTTTTATTTTCCTAATACTAGTTCCTTGGATAATTGAGAAATATAATTAATAATAACTGATCTTGTTCTTTCCAGATGATTAAATATGAATTGCTCAACCCAATTTTCTAAACAACTCTACATAATTAGATTAATATAATTAATGGAACTTATGAAAGCTTCTAAAGTCATTATATAATTAACAAAGGGGACATTTTTTCTATGTATACACGAGTACAATGTCACGTTTAGTATTGTATTAGAATGTTATAAGTTACTTGTATTAGGTGAACCATCATATTAGCACCTTCTATTAATGATCCTTGTATACTAGAAAGTGGATCCATTAATTTATATCTATAACTCTGTTTATAATATGAGATTTCAAGGATGAATTGTACCATATAAATATGACCTAAGAAACTTATCATATAATCTTAATCTTCAAAGGGTTTCGTAATAGTAAGCGCATATATAATTCTTTTTTAGCAAAAGACACGTTTCCAAATCATCTTGTCATGATTGGCATCTTCAAAATCACATAAAGCAAACTCCATTTTTTTCTTATCATGTTAGTTAGCAAGGTAATCTTTATTCATGCTTGTTATCGATCACAATGATATGAGATCGGATAAATATCATGTTAGAATGTTTATTTTATACAATAATCTAAAGTTATTGTTCTAGCATGCATAGGGAAGGAGTAATAAAGATCCTGGGGAAGACACCAGTGGATTCAAAGTCCAATTATCCATACGTTTATCTAAGATGAATACAAAAAACTATGTGTATATATTATTCTTCGTGACGTACGATCTAGCTTGGTGGATGATAAAATTCAAAACGACCCAAAAAACGAGGGGTTCCCTTCTAAAATGTCAAAGATATGATACATGTGTCCCGATATTATTGTCCTTATTATCAAATTTTCAACTTTATCTATCCCCAATACGATACATTTAATTTTGATACGAAATATGTATAAATGATGGTAAAATTATTACGTGATAAGGGTTACACTTAAATTAAATTCATGCAGAGAATGATTATTATACAAGAATACTATTTGCATAATAATTTCATATTTACGTGATATTTCATTTCCGTGTGATACTTCTGTCTTCTTTGTGATAATTCGATCTTTTTGTGCATATTCCTTCGCGTGTGAGAACTTTATACGAAAAATGAGTTTTGCATTCCTACTTTCCTATATGTGTATGCACATTGTGTGTGTGTGATAGAGAGAGATTTTGTAAAACAAAAGAGAAAATTGCATTTTTAGCATGGGTAATTAAGTTAAGCTCCAACTCAACCCTATATACATATGGTTTAAAGGGACTACTGCAAACCATTATATTTGAAGATAAGATGAATAAACATGATGATCATAAGAAGCAAAGTGGCTCTCCAAGGTTACTAAGAATAGAAAGTGGTCAATCACTTCCTCATCATTCTAACAGCAAGTTCTTGAAGCTCACTCAATTCACTAGGGAAAGGTCTCTTCTTGTAATACTGTTGAAAAGATATATCATGAAAATGATCATCATCTCTAGTTTGTTTAATCTCTTGAAACCCGAGTCCTTCGTTGGTGTGATCAATGGATTCGAGAGAGCTTTGTGGCGATATGTTTTCGTTTATAAAATTAGCAAAAGTTGGATGATTTTGATACGCGGTGGATTCGGGCCATTGAGTTTCTATGTTTCTTGGATTGTAGAGTCCTTGCACCATTTGTGCTTTCATTTGCATCAGTTGTGTTTGTAAGCATGCAACCTACCATACAATTTAAATATCAATTAGTGAAGAACATGAAATAAACTTAATTAATAGATTATATAAACCATTGGTTGTTATCATGCATATTTGTGGTTCTTATATAATCATGACTTTGCATGTGTAACATATGACATGTATACCTGTTGTTGCAAGGCGAAGATATGCGCGACACAACCATAAACAGGATCTTTGATCCTAGCTTGAGCCTCATAAGCAATAGTCACAACAGCCTCACATCGGTCCGCTACAGGCACATGAAGCAGTAGTTTCGAAACATTGCTTGCACCAAACACCTTATGAATGGCAGCAAAGCGAGCGGGTCCTTGTTCCGAGCAGAAATAGGGTGCAAAGATGCAATCTGCAGCACATTTTCTCCTTAGAAACTTGCATGCACCACAAGGAGAACCAGTGCCACCAACATGTGCCATGGTTAAAGTGATGAGAGCTCTAAAGGGTTGTGAAAACACAAGAGATATGATGATGATGATGATGATGATGATGATGATGATGATGATGATGATGATGATGATGAGGCACACGGGGGGACTAGAAAATGGTGAAGAATGAGTGTGTGTTGAGGGGTTTTAAGGGTGAGGAAGAGGAGACAAAGAAGGTGTGTTTGTAGGGTTGTAAAGTGACACTTACTTGTGGTGTATGCAATTTTTGGGATCTATTCTTTAATGATCTTAGACCATAACTACTTTTAGAATTTCACATCCTATATATAGATTTTGTGATGGCATTTTCTTAGATCATATCCATATCTAGATGTTTATCGTGGATTGGTTAATCTCGAAAATTTAAGAAACCGTGAACCTAACTATTCAAAACAACTTAAAAAACAGCACACAACTTTCATGACAAGATTCTTCTGATTTTCACTCAGGATGATGATTATGACCATTGAAAAAACAACATTTTTTTCTTGTGATTGAAGTTGAATAGAAATAAAATGTGAATAAATGATGTTTATCTAAGTGATTAGATTACACTTGCAACAAAAATGAATATTAATTGTGTAGATTATCAGTGGATGAATTATACTTTAGATGATATATTCTAGTTTGTCAAGGTTTTAGCCACAAAATTAGTTTAACCTAAAGTAACCTTTGGTTTGGTTAGTTGTTACCTTTAATATACCAAATATATATTACATTAGAAGAGTTACCTTTAATATACCAAATAATATACCAAATATATATTATATATTTCATCTGAGTTGCTAGTGATTTTCCAGCTCACTACTAATGATGTCACTGTCAAGGTCTCAACTTGATACCAATGACGTCATCACCTAGGTAAGTAGCAAAGTTGCTAGCGATGAACTATTTTGTTACTAATGATTAATGAACTAATAACAAATTTGTTACTAATTATGTACAAAATTTGTTATTTAAGAACAAAACATTTAAACAGAATTTAATACAATCTAGCTAGTTTTCATCTTAATTCTTGTTTCAACATTGTTTTTATTGTAAATAGTAAGGTGTGTATTTGTTGTAAAACACACCGTAATTCACTAGCAATTCTACAACACACAAGCAATTCCCAACTCTTGATAATTCTTGTCATGTTCTATCAAAGGTAACATCGCATGTTAGTGTCTTTCCTGACAGTACATTCTTTAAGTATCAACCAACCAAATTCAAAATCGTTTATACCATGCATTCTTCAATCACAAAGAAACGATGCTTAATTGATTAATAAAAGAAACAAATCAATTATAATATAACTAGATATAAGCACCACGAACGATAACACTGTCATGTGGCGGATTAACAATAGTCAAAAGATCAAAAGTTAAAGAACCTAATGACAAATGAACTATGGTTGATGTTATTGTCATATGTATCAAACGTTCAAAACCCATGTAGTATCGTTGGCAAGAGCTGAACAAATTTGCAAAAACAAACAACAAAATAAACGCAGTTGATGGATGGTTAATTCGGTTGTCGATCTTTGAAAGCCTAGGCAAAATAATCAAGTCAATATTTGAATTTCATGTCAACGTGTCCACACGTTACAATCATGAATTTTCAACACTTGTGTGGTTAGGTATCGATGTTCTCCTCAAATTCCATTGTGATGTTTTGAATGGTGTTTGTCGTGACACTAAAAAGAAAACATTATAGTGATGATATCTATTACATTTAGAGAGAAGTTTTGAAATATAACTATTACTTTGATTTGTGAGAAGTGAAAGGAAAAAACAATAATTTAGTGATAAATTAGCAAAGATGATCACTACCTTAGTTAGTAAGAAGTAAAGAAGTGATCACTAATTAATAAGGTGTTTGTAAAGTGGTTACTATCTTAATTAGTGAGATAAAGTTTGTGAAACAAACTCTCTATGGATACGAAAGAGTGAACATGAGGTGCGTTTGTTAACATTTATTCAAACCACTATAATTCTCTATGTTTTGTGCATGTATTCACTTTTCTTTCACTATTACACTGTCTTCATAGTATTCTTAACTTAAAAGTATTTCAAAAATAATATATATTATTAACAAACAAAGATCTTTTAAAAGATCCTGATCAAACTAAAATTAGTTATTCATCACATTTAGATTTTTGCATTTAGGCTTATAAACAATACAAAACAACTATTATGATTTTAAAGCATCAAAATACTCATTCTATTATTTGCAAAAACAAAGCCTCACGTTAGTTAAACAAGCATAATTATCAAACATACAATTATTTTAATGTTATAACTAATTGGGAACATATTTTGTTTTTACTCTCCTAAGTTCTAAAAAATAATTCTTTAGAAAATTTATATACATTGTTGTGACGTCTTATTGTTATATATATTCAAAACCAACTCAAGTCAAATATAATATATTTCAGTTTGTTTCGTATATCAATGTAACATTTTTTTTAAATTCTATATATATTGTTGCCACGTGATTATTTTTTAGATATGTTTCATATAATTTTTCTACGAAACCAAGCCCCCACGCCCAACCATAACTCACGATCAAATTTTAAGTATTTTTATTATTTACACCAGCGTTATATTTATCATATTCTGATTATAACGTTACGACGCGTCTATTTCTATCTACGTCTCAAAAAAAATTCTATTCTGAAATGTTGATGTAGTATGGATTAAATCAATTGAGTATTCAACATTTTCTTGTCTAATGAAAGAACTGAGTTTTAGATGTATACACGCGCGAGTAAAATCCACCATATCTATAGATGTAAATAGACAAATCATAAAATCATAGTAATAACATATATGTAATAATACTATAATAATATAATGCAACTATTAAAGTCAACTTTTATGAGCGATGGGAGTTGCAAAAAGCATAGGGCCCATGTATAATTTTATTATTTTAAAAAAGGTTTATAAAGAAATACTTTTCCGCCGAACGCCGCCGCACCGCCGCTAGTTGTCGTGTTGTCACCGACGACGTGTCATTACCTCACACATTGTTTGATTAACGGGTGATTATGACGTTAATTAACGCTAAATTACAAATTGACTCGTTTTTAGATTTTGTTGGCATTTCCCTATATTAAGGGTGATGAAGAAAGAAGATTAATGGTCAAGTCGTTTGACTTTGAAAACTTTATTTTGCTTTCTAAAAAGAAATATATATATATATATATAGTTATATGGAGTTTGTAAGTTATTTTTATGTGATAAAGTAGTTTGATATAATGTTGTTTATAGAGTTAGGCTTAAGGTACGTTGTGTTGTTCTTATTTGTTAAGAAAGTAAGTTTATTATATCTTTTATCGTATTGTAAAATGAATGGGAATATGGTGTTCAAGAAATATAAATACACATGAACATAACATTAAAAGAACATAAGGAAGGTAATAAGATGTGAATTCAGAAGGTCTAGATCGCTATTTACTACACTTATTTAGTTATTTATTTAGAAGTGCTAGAATAAAACGAACAAACATGAATGTATAGTCTTTTATTTATGTTTATCTCTATACTAATAAACACAAATCGTAAGTGAAACGTATCATTCTTCTATGTCTCTTTAAATTTTTTTGTCCCTCTCTCTCTCCTATTATACAAAATTTTTTCTTTAATTGTTTTTATATTTTTTGTTTTATGTCTTTCTCCTATTAAATGATTTCTATAATTATTTATATAAAAAAATTATATTTAAAAAAAGTTGCTTTGTTCATATAACATTTTTTAACTTTTTTTATAGAACCTTTCTTAAAATAATTATATAATTCTAATAGAATATGTATTAAAAACTATATAATATTTCATAATATGTAATATAAAAATTTACTAAGAGTATAACCTTGCATTTAAACAACTCGTTTTAAACATGAGGTTTCCAACCTAGTTTATCTAATAAATAAATGAAATTTTCGATTCATGGTTTACATTTAGGATTATGAATGTTAATGAGTTTGATTGGTGTCGTTTGAATATTATAAACTGAAAACGCAATCGTAGTATTGGTTTTAGTTTCTTTTTTATTTTGTTGCTAATGTTTTCATTTTTTAAACCCTACGAA